>WAAD01018793.1:0-14150 GCA_013389945.1 Fregata magnificens
AGCAGGGAGTTGGACTTGATGATCCCTATGGGTCCTTATGCAGTGAAGGTCAATACTTCAGAGAAACGCCTTCACAACCTAGTAGTTAAACTAAAGAACAGGAAATGAATTAGTTTCTTTCCCTCTAAAGTCAGAAGAGTTTGACCTATTTGCTTTCAAAGTCACCTCGTCAGTGAGTGTCACAGAGGACAAAGGCATTTGAATAATCTTAGCACTATAAACTTCTCCGCTTAAAATCATTGTGGTAAGAGATTGTGTTTCCCTTTTCTTTTTGAGATGAGTGTGTGGCCTAGCAAGCTTCATGGCAACAACAACAAAACACAATGTTTGAAAAAGTTTTGAAATGAAGCAATGGTAGAGGAAAAATCAATCCTCACACTTTGGCTGAAGAAAGCTGGCAGAAACTAACAAGTATGAAAAAACCCATATATTATTTTTATAGCAGCAAGTTGGATACACTTTTGGAAATAGAATTTTGAGTACTATTACACATTTAGATTGATTTAAAGCTTTGGTTTTGACTGCAGTCATCCAAATAAGATGGTTTGAATTTAAGTTCTTATTTGTATTCTGGTTTCACACAGATTTCTAACAACTGTTCACATAAAAGAATTTAGACCTCCAAAATCCCTTTATTTAAAAGATTTTCAAAATTATGATTTTTTTTTCCCCGAGAACAGGAGTACCACTATTGCATTTAAAAAGACAAAGCAAACATTTTACTGCAAACATTTTACTACAAACATTATGAACCATTAGAGAACATAGCCTTAGATCCTTGCTCAGAATCCACTCAGATGGCTTTGGAGATCTTTTGATGATCATTGGTTACTTTTGTTTGGCAATCTGCCCTCAACTTCTATGTTAGGAGTGTTGTACAGTAGTTCATAGAATGTTTCCCCTGGGTGGGATGGGGGGTAGGGGGAAATAAGGGAAAGAGAATTAACATCTGGCTATTACTTTCTCCTTTCAGGTCTAACTTTTCTGTTGTCATCTATACGTAAACAAAATGACTAATCATGAGTTCCTGACCAGAACATCAGATATAGGCTTAGCTGAGATGGGAGTTGTGTTTCCCATTTAGTTTACTATCCCATTTAGGTTAGTACATCCCACAGTCCATCATTCAGCATATTGGACGTTTTATGCCTGCGATGTTGCTCTCTGGAACATCGCATTTATAACAGTACCCTGATTCCTGTTAGTGGCCTCAGGAAACCTTCATAGGGAGCCCTAGTAGTAATTATCAGTCAGTTGTAACTGGCTCTTATTTTTTCATTAGCCTGACAAATATGTCAGTTGCTGAACTCGAGTCTTGTGGTCATCTCTCCATCAAAAAGTCTAAAAGAGGCAAGCTACATCACCCAAGGTGCAAGGACTTCAAATTCCTTATAGACTACTGCCAAATAGTCACCTTTCAATCTTGGCCTCTGTAGTATCTGTCAAGAAAGCTGGGAAGTAAACAGTGGGCACATTTCCTTAAGGATCAAAGATCTCTTAGTTCATTCATATATCCTACCTAGCAGCCATCAGACAGAAGTGACGTCAGGTGTGTACCATTATTGACTATCCGTACAAGTGACCCATGGGTGAGTAAGTCTGTATCTTATTAACATGAAGCCCTTATTTCATCATCTTTCTCTGATCTGCATTCTGATAGGTGCTTCTTTCTTGGAAGTGTGAGGCAACAAAGAAAAATGAAAACATAGAAAATGAACTCTTTCAGATTTTCCAAGATGTGGACACCTGGTAACTGTATGCACATTTAAGATTTATGATACATTGCCTACTCACCTCTCCCTCAGAACATATATTTTACACATTTTTGTTACTCCTTCTGTTCCACATTTGGAAAATAAAAGTTTGATAATTATAATAGAGAGACCTTGAAAGCCAAACATTTATCTCTATCACACGGAAAAACTTATCTTCCAGGGCTTTCCTTGACAATGAAACCCAGATCTCAGCATTCTCTAGCAAAAACACAGCCTGGCTCAGATGGAGTGGAGAACAGGGGAGGACATCATTTGGCAACATTAAATTTGTTTAAATTCCTTGAAGTGTTTCTCTCTGATAAGGAAATTGTCAAAAATCTAGTAATTAAAACTTCTCAGAATTATAATTAAGTTCTATATGAGTAGTGGTTTGTATGAATAAAGTAAAAAGTCCAAATAAGTTCATTTAGAAATAAAACATTTTTAAACATCTTTTTTTTTTCATATTCCCCCAGAAATTCAAATCACAGTACTATGTTACACTCAGAAACTTGATGATATTACAACAACCTAGAAGAGACCATTATATCACAGAAAATTTAATAATCAGCTAGTTCAAGGTAAACAATAAAGCTTATACAGGTTCTATAAGTGAAAATCTCAAAATTATATTCAGGTATTATGGATAGAACAATCGTGTTTTTTAAGCTTTGTCATTCATTATCTCAGGGAATATTCTCCTATAGGCCAGTTAGGCACACGTGAGACAGCTGGTAACAGAAAGATCACTGGAGTAAAAAAAAGTATGGATCTGTGGTAGGTAGTGCCTACAGGGTAAGAAGGACTGCAACAGGGAATCCTCCAGCTTCAGTCTTATGTCATTCTTCTTCATCTGTGGTATTCTGCTGCACAGAAAGCTTGCATAGAGGATGGTTGTAGTCTTGAAACCACCCATTCATAATGCATACTAGACTAAAGGGCATGTTATTCTGTTATCAATGGGTTCTCTGTAGTTCACCTGGAAGCAAAAGTGCTGGGGGAAAGATCATTCAATAGGAATAAATTCTTTAACAAAAAAGTCCTGCTTTCTTTGGGAATTCTATATCATCCTTCCATCTCAGACTGCTAAGGAGTGCAAGGTCTGTCCACGGCTGAGGTTGAAGCCAAGGGATGGTGCTGAAATGCCCTAGGAAGGATAATTATATCAATTCTTTGACAGTAAAGGATTCTTCTCTCTGGTCTCAGTAAAAGAAAGCAGACCCTCCTCATATCTCATGCATTTAACATATAACAGAGTCTACTTCTTGACACACATGCTCTCACACACACAACTTTTTGCAAGTCTAGAAAGTCTATCCTCCAAAACACGAGTGAAAATTTAGCCTTACTGGCAGAGGAAGGGGGCGTCTTATCACTTCACAATGATCAAAGCTGGCAACACCACCCTAATATTACTGAATATTGGTACTCCTTCCTCCAGCCCTCCATCAGAAATATTCGGTTGCTCTTTTATCAATATGACAGTTTCTCAGTTTCACTTCCTCCTTTTGTCATCTGGCACATTCATTTTCTTCTCTCAAATCTTTTCTCCTTAAGTCCTAACTCTTTCCGTAAAGTGCCATCATTCTTCTTCCCAGTTCAATGAAACCAGACTATGAAGCGGACTATAACATAACCAGCAGACAGATTCAGCCTACATCTTCTGTTGAAGCAGCCCAGTGAAACCAACACCCTGTTTGTCTTTTCAAGCCAGAAAGAGCCAAGATTCCAGGTTATTGCTTCTTGCTATTCCAGACATGGTTCATCATGTCTCTGACTGCTTCAGCACAGCACCCAGTTAGAGGAAGAAACAAAAAGGAAGGCCAAGAGTATTATAATATTAATGTTACACTAATATTCTGCTTGTGACCTCTACTTCCCCTCATTTCTTATTTTCCTCTAAACACATCTAATGTTAATGGAAAAAGAAACTCTCCAGCTACAACCTGAAACTAGGAAAACATCTCCTAAGAATATAACCATATCTTCATGCAGATTTGTCTGTTAAGGTGAGAGGCAAGGAATATAACTCTTCTTTTCTTATTAAGTTCTTAAATACATTTAGATGTTATTTAAAAAATATTTTCACTTAGAGACTTTCTCTTTCCGTGTTATTCTATAGGTAAGCAAAAAAGTCAGCCTTAAAATTTCTGTGTGAGATCATTCTTGAAGGTTCAACAATTACAAAATATTACGTTATACCTGGTTGCACATTTATTTCATTTTCTCATGGGACCAACTTATTTTTTCTTCTCTAAGGCTAAGATCAGCTGTAAATTTCTTTCATATGTATCTTTCTTATCTTTATTACAAAAAGTACATGTTTCCCACTGCATTCTCCTAGAGAAGCTGGCATCTCATGGCTTGGATGGGCATACACTTTGCTGGGTAAAAAACTGGCTGGATGGCCAGGCCCAGAGAGTTGTTGTGGTGAATGGAGTTCAATCCAGTTGACAGCCAGTCACAAGCGGTGTTCCCCAGGGCTCAGTTTTGGGGCCAGTTCTGTTTAATATCTTTATCAGTGATCTGCATGAGGGGATCTATTGTGCCCTCAGCAAGTTTGCAGATGATACCAAGCTGGGCGGGACTGTCAATCTGCTCAAGGGTAGGAAGGCTCTGCAGAGGGTTCTGGACAGGCTGCATCGATGGGCCGAGGCCAACTATATGAGGCTCAACAAGGCCAAGTGCCGGGTCCTGCACTTTGGTCACAACAACCCCATGCAACGCTACAGGCTTGGGGAAGAGTGGCTGGGAAGCTGCCCGGCAGAAAAGGACCTGGGGGTGCTGGTCGACAGCTGGCTGAACATGAACCAGCAGTGTGCCCAGGTGNTAGTTTGGAGAAGAGGAGGCTGAGGGGAGACCTTATCGCTCTCTACAACTACCTGAAAGGAGGTTGTAGTGAAGCGGGTGCTGGACTCTTCTCCCAAGAAACTGGCGATAGGATGAGAGGAAATGGCCTCAAGTTGCATCAGGGGAGGTTTAGATTGGACATCAGGAAGAATTTCTTTACTGAAAGAGTGGTTAGGCATTGGAACAGGCTGCCCAGAGAGGTGGTGGAGTCACCATCCCTGGAGACATTCAAAAAACATGTAGACATGTCACTTCAGGATCTGGTTTAAGAGGCATGGTGGTGTTGGGTTGATGGTTGGACTTGATGATCTTAGACATCTTTTCCAACCATAATAATTCTATGATTCTATCATCTTCTATAGAGCTATATGACTTTAAGAAACTGTACTTGTATGTTTACGGCAGGCTTCCTATTTGATTGTATGTTGTTCCTGAGGCTGGCACTGCTTTCTTATTAGCACTTCCACACTTGATTAATTAAAGCAAAGCAGAAGTCATGCTCTTTTGTTACTGTAAATCCCTTTGGAATGCAGTTTACTAGGATTGCAGATATTCAAGGATGAGGGAAGACATGTCATTCTTTCTCCTATTCTTTCCCCTCCTCCCCAAATTTCAGACATCTGGACACTATTGATTTTTGAATGTTCTGCAATTGCTGGTTCTGCTACCAATCCAGTAAGTCCTCACGATCTCTTTCTGCTTCTGATTCCTCGCAATATTTGATGACTGTTCCCACCTCTGCAAAGAATAAGTAGAGCAAAGAATTAAGTGAGCTATTAGCAAGGACAGTATTACTGTTAAGTAAATGTTTAAACAATTGAAAACTTGAAAAAAATAAAGGAAAAGGAGAGAGGTGCATAAAGGAAGTGAAAGAAATAGATGTCGTGCAGAAGCAGCAAGAAAACCAGTGTTAGAAAAGGAAAAGACTGAGAGATGGAAGTAAGGGGTTTGGTGTAAGCTTTTTTGGTAACACTTCACAAGTTAGCTACACCGAACACCCAACCTAAAACTTATTGGAATGACTAGAAAAGAATCAAAACTTGTACTCCAGTAAACTGAACTTTGACTACACTTACTACTGTCCCACTGGACCTCTTCCCAAAATAAGCTATGCCCTCCAGGATATCAGTCTTCTAACTCTGCTGGCTCTTTACAGTCTACATCCAGAAGCTAAGCTCAGTAATCTCTTGTTTCTTTGTAGCCAAAACTATGTCTGTGACTACCTTTAGCACCAGGTCTTCATTGCTTGTCATCAGGAGGTAAAGTAGAACATTGTCTGTGTTTGGCTCTTTATGTTTGGCTTAGAAATCTGCCTCAAAATGCAGCTTAGAAAATTCTTGGGGTGCCTGAACTCATGCTGTCTTCCTCACAGATGTCTGGGAGACTGAAAACCCTCACAAGGGTCAGGCCTTGCTATCAGGAGACTTCTACTAGTTGCTTGCAAAAAGCCTTATTGTTTTGTTCCCCTTGGAAGATCCTGTAACAGATTGCCAACACATCATCGTTAGTGCAGTTTTCCACCATGGTCTTGGTCCAGAGATTACCGACAACATGTGCAGTTTCCTGGAGCTCTGGGCAGTTAAACAGCTCCTACACACAGTGCAACACCCCTTCCTCTTCTTCCCCATCTATCCTTTCTAAATAACCTACAGCAATCCATGACAGTCATGCCTGCTTTCCCACCAAGCCTTTGTGATTCTGTTCTGATCACTACCACACTGTCACTTCACATGGACTTCCAATTCTTCAGGTTTGTTGCCTCAGTTTCTTACACCAGTGTACAGATTCTTAACCTAAGTCTCTGAACGTCCTCCCTTCTGAGCAGGAATGTGCAAGCCTCCCTTGTAGCCTTCCACCACTTGTATTTTCTTTACTTGTCCCTGTTCCCTTCTGTATGTAATTTAAAGCTCTCCTCACTGGATTAGCAAGTTTGTTCGCAGACTTTCTCTCTCTTTGCCAGATGGACCTTCTTTCTTTATAGCAACCTTTTTTCAAACCATACTCAAAGAAACCAGTCTTGCTAGCAATACCAGATAAGCGGGCAGGCATTAGTCTGCTGGATCTGTCTCCTACTAATCAGGTGCTTGACCTGAAGAACTGAGAGGAACATTATCTGGACTGCTGTCCTCCTAAACCCTGAAACCAGAGCTGTGTAGTCACCTATGGTCTGCTGAGTGTCCTCACTAGCCATGTCACTCATGTGGGTGAGAAACAACAGATACTAGTCTGAATGAGCCATAGCAGTCTCTGTAATCCTCTGTAGTGGTCTCTCTGGAGCATTCCCTTAGCAGAACTTGCTCATCCTCCTTTGATACCAAGGCCTTGGCACAAACCTTCGTCCACCTTCTTGTTGCTGCCAGAACTTACCAGCTTCCACGTTACACTCTTGTGGGAGTTTCTGTCCTCTTTCTTCTACTGCCTTGCCTTGGTCATACAACCTTTCATACCTCTGAAGAGCTGAGGCCATTTCCTCAGCAGAGGCTCTTTGAAGCCAGTCATCCTTATTTCAACAAAGCCTGGTCATCTCTTCTTGCATCTTCCTCACATGGCACCACTCAATCAGAAAACAGCTTTCACAGGTAAGGCCACAGCCACCACCTCTGGTCCCAGCCCTATGGAAAAGCACCTGATTTTAACATAATTTGGGCATAATTTCTTTAGGTTTGGGTTTTCATTAGTCAACAGTCACAGCAGGCTGCTAGGGAACACGGCCCTCCTTCAATTAAGGCCATGAAGCAGTCCGTCAGGCATACTTCAACCACCCTGAGGCTCAGCTACTTTTGTCTGCAATTTCATTTCCATTACAAATCAGAAGAAAATCCAATAGTGAAACCTAAAAAAAGCTCTTTTTTTCCCCCAAATAATCCATACTTTATCCCTCAGCATAAAATTACTTTTGCAGTGAATGGTCAAGTACTGATGTTTTAGTCTACTGTAGATTACAAACAAGAATTTTGTCATTTAGACCTATACTTGAGATCTTTCAGTACTTTCTTTTAACATTTCATCTGTTGTATCTTTTCACTAGCTGATAGAAAGCTGAAGCTTATGATACCAAAACTGATATTTGATAATGAACCTTTAAATTGTTTATTACTATTAGAGTTTGTTTACGCTAAGTGTTGTGGTTCATTTCTTTTGTTCTAATACAGAATATGATTACTTTTCCTCAATTTTCTAGCCTATCTGAGATAGAAATTGGTTGAGATAATCACACATCTGCCTAGAGCCCATATGCAAAACATTTGCTTTGCATTTAATCTTCTGCATCTTGTAATATTACTCTGTAAAAAAAATATATAAATGCTCTATCTTATTTGTCATCTCTACAATCACATAAAGCTGACAACATGTGACTGGTGATATTATAAAAAAAGTGGGAAGCCAACCCACTAATTAACATCACATATTTTATTTCTGTTATGTCAGACTTTTGTGTAATGATCATTTGATGATGCTTTTGTAAAGTATCTCTCTACACATCTGCCTACACAACATATCAGGATAATAGACAACTGTGTAATTTCATCTTTTGCCAAAATCTGCCCTCTTTCCAGCAGCCTTTTCAAACTAAAAGTTGTAAATCCTAATATTAAAGTGTGTATTATAAATGGTGACTGATGTTTCATCTTTGCCTAAAGATGCAAATCAAGGTTAAATGATTCTGAAATCAAAAACCATCAAAAAGACTTGCTACGATTGAGACTAAGGATAGTACTTGAAAGTCTGGACCATGAACATAATACATTCTATTTCTAGAGCAGCAGAAGAAAGGAGTTAGAAGGTTATCATTTGTCACAGCTACCTGGGGATTTGTAAATGATTCACACATTACACTCTTCCTACCTGAAACGGTGGAAGGAAAGGTCATTACAGACCATATTCTAAATTCACCTTTAAACAAGTAAATAAATATAGCACTTTCTCTAGAAACCATTACTCCCACATATTTTTGAAGCCAAATGATTTTTTTTTTTAATAAATAAAGCTGCTGTATAGTTTTCAGTTTTATTACTCCTAATGCCGGACAAATGGACTGAGAAAAGTTTTGTGCCAGATACTGAGGGATGACACAGAAAATATGCCAGCTATGTTTCTTTCTGAAAGGTAAACATCTAATTCAGGCACAGCACATTTTCTCTTCAATCTCTTTCCAACTCATGTCTTCCTAAATTTTGACCTAACAGCTTTATTAGTGTATTCATCAATGCTTCTTTTGTTCATGGCTCTCCAAGTCATCACATACACTGGCCCACAGCTCAGAGGATGTCTGCAGGAGAACTGTTTTCTTTATAATGCATGTCCTATGACTATTACTGGGCCACAGGACCACCTGAAAGCTTGTTTCATCATTGAGTGTAGAAGGTTGGATCCATGTCAATCTTTGGGGGCTTTATCTCTTAATGAGGCTACAAAAAATGACTGATAGCTCAGTGTTCTTAATGTGTTTATTTTCTTCCCTATTTCTCTTCAGATAGTTTGTTTGGCATCAAACTGATCAGTAACTTACCCACAAAGGGATGAGGTGCCTCTTTAATCTTTCATCAAAAGGAAAAATTAGTTTGTGAACATCTGAACCAACACAGCCAAATAGCAGAGAGCCCTTATGGGTCTGCATTGACTATGGCCAAGCCCACACCTGATTTGGTTTATAAAAATAGATTTCTCGTTGCCTTCCTGCTAAACCACAAGCAAAAACCTTATCTTAAAAAAACTTGTGCTTTTATCCAGTAAGAACCTGCAACAATTACATAATTATGTGCAGGAGAATAATCTGGAGAGAGTTACCTAAGGTCCAATAATAATGATACAGTTTTCATGGCGCTGAGTATTTTGCCATGCTGAGACCACAAAATATTGGATTGTTCATTGTGGGTCATTTACGACAAGGATGCAGCTAATTACAGGCTGATTGTATCAAACATTGACTTTGTTTCAAATTGGACATCACTGGGCCTGCCATAGCGGACAAAACCTGAGTCCAGACAATGGCCTCTTCAGAAATAAATCATAGTGTATGTTAAAAAACAATAAAAATAAAATCTACCAATGAAACAACAGAAAGAACCTTGAAGGTATTCACTAGCTTGTTGTACTAGACTTTACCAGAACAAAATCTGTTGCTTACAGTTCATTGCATGTTTCATTGTTTCTTTCACTTTTTTTCTCTTAAAATTGTTAATTTCTGATATAAAAATTTTATAAAATAAATACCCATAGAGTATAGGAACTTTGTTTAGGAAAACCAGCTGTTACTGTTAAAATCTCAGGGAAACTGAACATGAGAAGAGAATGATAATATATGAACATAAATAATTATATTTGCTGTCCTCATGTTAATACCAGAGGGTTTAAAAATGTTAATATAGATGAGAAATTGATCATAATGTTCCTAACTGTCAGTAGGCACTGAATATTCTCTTCATTCTCTTTTCAGAGGTTCTGTATAAGGTTCTTAGAGTGAAAACAAAGCATCCAGGATGCTTGGGGGGTGCCTCCATGGACCACCCCTGGCAAGCGATCTGGAAAGGAGTGCTTGGTAGGATGTGAATCTAGATCAAATGTACAAGACTTTCTGGAGGGCATTTTGTCCAAAAATGAGCATTACAAAGAGGACCATGACCATCAGCCAGATTCAACTGTAATCACAGAACTTGAAATATACTTCTGAATTGAGAATGGAGTGGTCAGCATGAAAAGATAAGAGAAGCGTGAAAGTTTGTAATGGTGAGAGACATAGCACTGGAAAGAGCAACAGTTATACCTGGCTTGGCACTGCTGGATGTCACCACATGGCACCATGACCTCTGTCCAGGTGGGGCACAGCAGCATTCCTATGGGACATTGGGAGCAGCCTGCACCCAACTGGTGGCTGACAGTGCGGGGTATGCATGTGGGACCTCATGGAGGACTTTCTCCCTGGTGCGTGGGTCAGTGGGTCGTAGGGTGTTGCGCAGGTGTAAATAATGCTGGAGCACCCATGTCTCCTCTAGGAAGGGTGTGCAGGTAGGGGAACCTACACACTCAGGATTGGGGTGTGCCTGTGATCCCCAAAGCCTGTGAGAAAGGGGGGATATGCACGTAGTTGTGTGTGTGTGCGCATATGTGTATGATGAGAACTTCTTGGTATTAGTTTTTGAAGAGTGTTTAGAAATTTGCAGGTGTTACTCACATTTTGTAAGTGTTGTAGTTGATCTGTTATATTATTGATATTGATCGTGAATGTATAGTCCACAGATTGCTGGTCCATCTTGTAATTAATAAATTAATAAAGTGTTTTGATCCTCATTTTCCTTTAAAGTATGTGTACTAAGTAACATTTCCCTGCAATGAGCTGTTCCAGTGAACATTATTCTCAGCAACAGTCAGCAGCAAGTCTGGTCTCTTTCTCATGGATCAGTGGCATAAACAAATTTTTTGAAAGATTCTGAAATTTAAATTCTTGTCTTATTTTTTCTAACCTGCATCCAAACGATGTGTGTAATCATATTTTTGTAAGAGAAGATTTTTTTTTTTCTCTTCATTCCCATTGTCTCTATTTCTCTCAATTTTGTTGTCTGAATTGCTGATGTTGGAGATAAATAACTAATATCTCCTCTTCAAAAGCTGGATTTTGCCACTAGCTTTATTTGCACCTAACCATATCTCTATTGGTGAAAGCGCTTAAAATTAAGGTGACAGCAGCATAAAGCACAAGAGGTGAAACAGCCCAGCAATTAAATGACTGTATGGGGTGGGGGGGGAAATCAGGTATCTTAAACCCACAAATTTTAGGTGCGAGATTTACCCATCTTCACTCAGAAAGTCAATTTTTCTTGACAGAATTGTCCAAGTCTCGAGAGAATTTTCACTGTTGAGTGGTGCCAACATCATCCCTTCAGGAAACATTTACTCTTCCCCTTGGCTGAAGACCATGACATCAGAACTTTTGAAGAGCAGAAATGATTGTAATATGTGTCAGTACAAATATTCAAAAAATGAAAAAAATTGAGTCAAAGTCCTTTCCTGTATAAAGTCTATAGTCCATCTTCCTAAACTTACTGAACATAGAGAACTCTGACAGCTATTGGATCAGGCACCTAAGGTACAGATATACTAGGTTTCCTATGACCCTTTTAATCCTCTTTTAAAAGCAACCAGTGGCTTCACTGTTTGTTTACAGGAGGGAAGTTAGGCATTTTAGTCTCATCTCTCATAAAGAAGTAACATGAAGTATAAGGTTGCACAAGGTAGTTTGCTTAAAATAGAAATTTATATTTCTAAAATATAAATATTCTGAGGTTTAGAGATAAGAAAGATTCTGAGAGATAAAATAAAAAACATTGTAACCCACAGCATTACAAAATGATCTCTCATTATTTAACTAAAATCAAACAAAGAGTCCACAACCTAAGGATGTAAAATACATAAAGGAACTGTTTTACAGCATTTTGGTCTTAAAGCATAGCAGAAGTTGAATCATTCCTCACAAAACCACTGTTATGCAAATTTATACCTAATGTTCTAATATGACTTTGTCACCTGTTATGTTTCTTCCTCTGTTAAATTTTTTCTCCCTATTCAGATCAGTACATTCTTAAGACTAAATCATAAAAAAACATATGTCATCTTACTATTGTATGGTATTATATCATTTAGAAGTTGAGAAACACCTCAGGAAATGAAGCTCCTTGCTTTGCAGGTTAAAAAAGGAAAAATGTACCCATGACTTAATTCTCAAAACTTGTGTTGTATAGAACAGAAAACCATTGCTCCCTTTCTGTTTTTTTTTCTTGGGTAGACCAGCTAATCTGTAACTCAAGTTGTGTTTTCTGTTTTAGCAGCATCCTAACTGGCAAATCTTGAAGACTGTGCTGTCGTGCAAGGTTTCCAGTGGTACATCTGTTTCTAATGTACAGTGCATAATTTAATGACGAGACACTTCAGTGGTCTACCCACTGCAAATTTCAGTTGTTAAAAATGTCTGGAGCAAGATGCCCTTAAATAGTAGGCACTTTCTTGGTACATTAATTTTCTCACACTCAGAAGCAGAAAATGTAATAGTAGCTGTCACTTAGTGTAAAGCTCTGTTTATTTTTAAAAGCTATTTACAGCTTGAATGTCTTGTTCGAACTGATTAGCTATAGTGGGATTTAAAACTTTTATAAGACCTATTTATTACAGTTAATGTGTTTTTCCTCAGACTATAGTTCAGGAAATCTGTCCAATCAGCATTAGGACAAGAGTGCGGTGGTGTGGGTTTTTTTTTTCTGGCCAGACCTGATAAATATAAGTCAACTGGATTTTGAGAACAACTGAAATGAAAAACATAAAACCCTAACCTACAAGTAAAGCACTGGCTGTGATATTTACATTTAATCCCTTTCCTTCATATATACAAACAGAGAGAGCCAGAACAGCTCCCCAACACAATACCTCAATAGTCACAAACCCGTATCCTCATCTGTAATTCATCTTGGCTAGTAATGGGCCTACTGACTGATGCTGTATCCAACAAGCCCCTTACAATGTGGAAGATCTAATTATAAAAGGCATAATGCAGTTATCCCACAACTAAAGGACTGTTTGACAAACATTCCAAACATACAGAGACATACATAAATCAAAAAAATCCCAGATATAACTTAAATGTAGGATAAATCCGCCTTCTGAGGCGAAGTAAAAAAAGCATTAAAGGATGCAAAAATTCAGTGGAGTTTTTTTACTACTCCAGTATCAGACTACACTGATCATTAAAATGTTGTTTCAAATGCCATAATCTTCATTAGAAATATTACCCCCAAAACAATCTTTTCCTCATATTTTGTCCTTTTTCGTCATGCAATCCAGACAAATTTTACTCAAAGTCCTTGATTTCCTTAAAACTGAGGTGATTAATTGGAATGACTAAGAGAAACGCAGAAATTTGGCTGTTTTTTTTCCTGTGTCTTTAAATGCATGTTGGACTTCTGCTAAATAGTTTCTACGTTACCGTAAAACTTGGGCTGTACTGGCTCTCAAGTTGAGTTAGGAGATAATATGTTTCAGGAATGGATTTTTAGTACTGGATGATGAAATGCAGTAGGCTATTATCTTTCCTCACATCTTGCTCCTGAGACTGCAGAAAAGAGTTGTTTCCTCTTATTATACAGAGTTCCCCACTTCTAGTTGGCACTGCCTCCTATATCTCTGTGCTGGGAAGACTTGCTGATTTCCCCTCTACTAGGAAGAAAATAAAGAAACGGGCACCTTATCATCTACTTGTTATTACTTATTATTATGTTATGCCTGTCAACAACAGTAATGTACCATCCACTGAGTTTGATGGGTGAGAACAGGATCATTTCCACTCTCTGTCATGCTGCTGAGCCACAGCATTTATGGGCCTCTCTTCCAGCAGGCAGCAATGGATGGTTGTTAGCACTTTAACACACTGAACTCTCCAGCTGGTACAGGAGTTGACTTTTATAAGTTATCTCACACTTGGGATCTAATCCCAACCTATGTCAAGCACATTCAGCACCTTCGGCAATCAATAAAGTTGGTCCACATGCATCTTTACATGAT
>WAAD01018794.1:0-14553 GCA_013389945.1 Fregata magnificens
CCTTAATGGTTCTATGATTCTATGATTCTATGTAGGAAATTATATACTACGTACAAATATTTTAATCACACAATACGCAAAGGTTCAATATGATGAACTATTTTCATAATGTTGATACATAATAAGGATGCACAGATGATATTTTCAACAGTGTTATGAAACTTTCATGACTGACTTTTTTTAAAGCAATTTAGTTTCATGTTTGTTTCCCACTTTTGTTGTATAAGAAAAACAGGTCAATATGGTTCACACTAACATTTACACTAGTTGTCTTATTTGAATTAGCTTTGCTGAATGTGACCTGTTAGGATATCAGAACCAGTCCACTCTATAAAATGAGTTTGAAACAAATTCTGCAGTATTAATTGTCTTAGTCAGAACATCAGACTGCTTAAAAGAAGAGCTATGAACGCAATGTGTCACTAGCCTCCTGCTGACACATGAGACAGTGGATAGACTATTTAGATATGCCTACTAGTTTAGAAAACTGTCTAGTATGTTTAGGTTCCCAAGACACCTTCTACCTCTGTCTGCGCTTGTAAGTACAAATTCATTATCTGCATGGGTCTTTAAGACAACCGAGCAATAAAAAGGTTAATTCCACATGACAAACGAAAAATGTTCAAATTGTCTACAAGGGAAGATTCACAGCTGGCTCATCCCTCTCTCTCTCTGGAACTAGATTTTCAGTCTTTGTAAGTGACCTAGGCAGACTGAAGAGGCTGTCATTGCTGTCTGACTACAAACAAACCGCACATCCAAGACGATAGAAGAAAGTCTATATAATTATGTCTACACCACAAAACAAAGGAGATCCAAGGTCTGATTCGTGGCCTAAGATGGACAGTCCATGTCCATGCTGCTTAGGGATAACCCTCTCTAAATAGATTTGTATTGGGGAGAAGGGAAAAAAAAAAATAAACACAACAAAAAAGCTGTTTTTCAAAGTGGGACAAAGGAATGAACTAGCAAATAAACATTGCAGCTGGTCAGCAGTCTAATGCTGGACCTCACTCCCTGACCCTCGGTTATTTATCACCACAAGCATACTGCCTAACACTTTTTCAAGGGAACATTGTACCTGTATCTACCACCCATGGAAGGTGCATTCAGAGTTCAATGCCACACTTTCATTCAGTGCACAGGCCATCCTGAGGCTGTCTCTGACCCCAGTTCCCCTCACCAGGCCTGATCCTCACCCCCACCCACAGACTGACAGCCTGGCCCGACCTTGGCACATCCTCATCCCCAGGAAGATGCCTGATGTCCTGGAATGGAAGTTGCCCCCAGCTGCCTTCTTAGCCTGCCCTGCACCCTTGCTGGGTGCGGTGGGACAGGCCCTGGCTGGTGAGGCCCCCACCCTGCTGGCTGCAGTGGGTAACCCTGTGGCTTCCAGTGCCCCACCACTGTGCCCTGACAATGTCATAAGGACTTAATAAGCAGATAATAGGAACCTGATATTTCTTAAGAGACCAACCAAAAGCTATGCCTCTGGCTGTCTTGCTACTTTCTAATAATGAATGGACATAAAAGAGATATTGTTTATACAAACACGTCCTGGGTAGAAAATGAAAGACAATCCAAGCAACAAACATGTTCACGGTCTGTTGGCTCATAGGATAGTAATAAATGACTTGACATCAAATAACTCCTGGAGTATCCCAGTAGTTGATACCATGTCCCATATTGTTTAATGAAGATGAATGCACCATTCACAAATTTTGAATAATACTAAAACTAAAGGGAGTTACTGTCATACCAAATCATAGAGCTTCAATCTGAAGGGATGTTGACAAACTCGAGGACTGGGCCAACAGAAGTACGTTCATGTTCAACACGGAGAACTGCAGCGTTCTGCGCCTTGGATAGAGTGACCATCTGCATGAGTACAGACTGGGAACAAAATAGCTGAATAACAGCTCTGCTGAAAAGGACCTCAGTGTTACCACAGACACCAAATTAAATGTAAGTCCAAAGTGTACTTTCATTGCAGATACAGCAAAGTGTATAGTGGGCTACATTAGGAGGAGGAGAACCAACAGGTTGAGGGAAATTATTATCCCTCTCATCCTGGCACTGGGGAGACTACGTGTGAAATACTGCATCCAGTTTTATTTTACCTGGCCCCACCACAAAAACACCTCAAAAAGAATGCTGAGAACCCTGTCCAGGATCCAGTGGACAGCTACCAAGATGGTCAGAGACCTAGAGCATGAGCTATGAAGCAATGCTGACGGAACTGGGCTTGTTTAGTCTGGTAAAGAGGAGGCTGATGATCTGTCATTACAATTATTTGAAGGGCAGTTACAAAGATAACAGAGACAAATTCTTCTCAGTAGTGGCAGGTGAGGTAGCAGTGGTCGAGAGCCAGAAGCTGCTGCTTTGGAGGCTGAGACTAGACATCAGGAAAAACCTTTCCACTTGACAGAAAGTTCATCACTGTAAAAGGTTGCCCGGAGGGGCTGCAGAAAAACATGTCTATGGAGCTTTTCATGCTTCAGATAGAAAAAGGCATGGCTGCTCTTATTTAGTTTTGAAGATAATCCTGCTTTGAGAAGGATGCTGGACAAGGCATCTCTAGAAGCTTATTCAAGTAAACATTTCTATGATTTGGACTCAAATAGATGATAACCTCTGAGGACAGAATAGCCTGCTTGTTTGAGATTTATGAACTGTACTTCAAAATGGAAGAAACTTAAGCTTTAAAAAGTCATCTATACCATATCCAATAAATATGCAGGGAATGAAAACATACTTATATAAAAATATAGCTAGAGTGACATGCTTATTTGGATTTAAAGATAAAGAGCCCAAGACAAAATTCTAGTTTTTACATTTCTCATTTAAATTATTATTGAACTAAAATTCAAACCTTCCCAGAGAATGCAAAACAAACAAAAAAACCCAAGGCAGAATAAATACTTAGGCAAAATCTTATCGACACAGAAAAGATGACTTGAAATTTCAGACAACCCACAACAAAGGAGGACATTAAGCTTCTGAGATTTCCAGAGGGAACATGAAGTCCTGACACCATCTTTTTCATGGAAAACTTCATCTGTAGTTCAGTCACACAACTTGAAAGACTATCTAATCTGGATCAGAAATGCCATAGGATTCCCACATCGAGGCCGTTTGTGAGTAACAGTGTAGGAGGAACCACGATTTTGACCTTGTTGTACACCTCGGACAAGGATAAAATACTACAGGCGGTAGGGAAAAATGAAGAGGTTATGTTTGAGGGCATGAAGATATTATTCTTTCTTCATGTAGGTCCAACCTCATTTAAAAGAAGAGAACTGAATGAGAATTAAAAGGCTTCCTTGAAAGAAGAGGTTATGGTCACAGTGCTCTGTCTTGCAAACTGAGAGTAACTTTTAATAACTGCACTCTGGCTGAGTAAAATGGCAGCAAATAAGCTTTCATACAAAGTCAGAAAAGAAAGGACCCAGGAAGACCCTGAAAATAAAGACTGTGGAGAATGAATACATTGCTGTTTGGGCCTGCTTGCATCTCTAGTTTTACATGGTCTTCAAACTTCACATGGTCTTTTGCAACCTTTATTCAGAATGTCCTGCTAAGTCTAAAACCACTGCAGTCTTAAACAAGAAGGTAAAGGTCATATGTTAAATATAGTATCTACTTTGGTAGATATAATTCTTTAAAGTTAGTATTAGTATTGGATTTTAGAGTGCTTCCTTGCTCTGATATGTACATTAATAGGAAATAAGGATGGAGACAAATTGTTTTGTTACTTTGCCTCCTTTTTTAACCAAATAACTGAATAGAAATCTACTATAAACACTTTTTCTGCTGCTACGAAAAGCCAAGCTGACAAAAAACCTCTCTACACAGTGACCTTGAATTTTTTTCCGCCCCCAATGTCAAGCAAGTATTGGCTTCAGGCTAACTTCGAATGTTCATAAGACTCCTTTTAATGCCCTTAAGAGCAGCTTTTAAGTGTATCATGTTAATGAGTGTTAAGTGTATCATGTTAATGAGTATTTAATCTTCTATCTTTATTGTTTTTCTCCAAATTATTCATAATGTTTTTATTTTTCTAGTAGATATAATAACATTTGTAATGGTTGATAAGCAACTTCCATGTAAATATTTTAGACATTTCTTTTCCTGATACAATTGCATATATATTCCAAAACCTATAGGTCTCTTCTGCTGCAAAGGCATAATAAACTCACATTTATTTTGCTACCTACTCTAACATCTACATCTTCCAGAATTGTGCCTTTTTGCAAGTTTTTTTATTCTTCCAAATTAATATCTAAGTTTTGTATTGTTTTTTCAAATGGAAACCCATTTTTATATTGATATATATTTTAATTGTAGTTGTGTTTTAATCTCTTCAGATTAAGTTTTTATGTTTTACCTTACCTTCAGTAGACCCTGTAACTTTCAATCTACTTGACATTTTGACATTTAGCAATATGTTTTCTTATTGTCTCCCAAAGGTTTTTCAGTTCACACACTTTTTAACATCAAAGATTACTTTAATTAAATTTGAGGGCTAGATTTGAAGTATGTCAAGCTACTTAAATACACATATACTGTAATTACAGAGAAACATATTTTGTCCTGACGATAGGGGAAAAAAGAAAATAATGAAAATATGTTTTATATTGTTTTCTAACAATCAAAATCCTTCTATCTTTAAGAAGTAAACAGCTACATGGTAATAGACAAGTAATCAAATTATAAAGTTCTTTATTCTTTTTTACAAGCAGTGCTTTTTTTAACCATAATGAAAAGTTTTTAAAACCTGTATTAAATACATTAGCTGCATACATTGACAGGAGTGTTCAAAGTTGACTATCCTTTCTTATTTAACCAAAGAATATCAGGAATAATTTTATCTTTCAAATGTTTTTTTGGGAAAAAATACTAAGTAGAGGTGATTATTTATTGCTACTGAAGGTGAAAATTCTTTTTTATATTTCAATATTGTAGATAGTATTAAAAGTGTAATTAAAAGCATAGACAGATAAAAATAAGCCTCGATGTACTAACAATAAGTCTGAGTAACAATCTGTATGAACCTGTAAACAATGTTTTCTTGTACTACCCTTGACTTTTAATTAGAATATGTGTGATGGAAGAAACTTTATGGGAAACAATAACACAGTGATGTTCACTAATAAGTTAGAAGCTGGGGAAAATCCACTGAGAAATTATGACATGACAGAATACCTCAATCTTGAATATGATGCTGAATATTTCAGGAGAGTGTTTGCATTATTGTTATCCATGGGACAATTACTTTGTTCCCTGGCTGATGGTTCAACCATATGGCCATTTCAGCTGTTTGTAATCAAGCAAATATGTCTTTTATACTAGGAATTCATCAAGTAGACCTGATTTGAGATTTAAACAATTTTCCTTTGAATAGAAGAACTCTTCTCTTTTCTTTCCTTTCATTATACAGAGGTTAAAACAGATCATAGATCCTCAGAAAAGACAGTACTAACCTGTCGAATCACCCAGTATTTGTTAAGATCAGCTCCTGAAAATACATCGGGCAATGTTTTTATTAAAAGCTGTTATATATAAAAAAACTAGTTAAACTGAAAAGACTGAAGTAATTACTTGAAATTAATTTCTTTAATCCAATATCATATTCATTCCAGTCATTAAGTCAATTTTTTAAGGGAGAGAGATTATTAGAAAGGTAAATTTCTAATTTCATTAAACAAACATTAAATTAATTTCAAACCCAAGAGGCAGTCTTTTCTTTTTATCCTCTATGGTCTCTCTCATTAATTTCTAATCAAACACATTCTATGACGGTGCATTATAATAACTCATACTTTAATAAAAAAGTCTCAGTTTAAACAATTTTGTGTCTAAATTTGCTGGGTAACAAACCTGCTTACTGATAACAGACTAAATTCAAATCTCACTGTGCTTAATGGAAAAATTAAAGTCTGTGGCAGAATTCCATTTGCTTTGACATTTAAGTTGTACATGGTGATGAAGCACCAAAAAGTGCATATTTGAAAATTAAGTTCAGAAATATAAATTTTAACTAATTCAAGGAAAATGAAATAATTACAGGTGATCTTTTAATTTTTTTTCTTATATATTAATATAATGTACCAGCATGTACTAATCTCCTATTAACCATGATTAATGCTGAAATATGTGTTTGAAAGCAGTACTTTATTGAGGATATTTTCCTCTGAGGAAGATTATTTTTCTGAGAACTGAAAAAGAATCCAGGCGGAATCAGATGTCCATACAGAATCCAGCTCTGTGAGCACTGATACTGTGAGCTCACCGAGCATTGCCAGGCAGGATTGCAGTTCAAAAGTGTGTACTTGGGCTAATTCTGGGACAAGTTAAAATATCTGTACTCACTGAAGAAGCCCATCAACTTCAACGAATTTTGTATTACACCCTGTTATGTAAGCTCAAGCTTGCTTTAAATAGGTTTAATCATCACAGATGAAACAATTAATTTGGGCTTTTAATATCTGTAGATGGATAAGCAGTTACACACTCTTTAGTGTAGTTAATTCATTAAACATTCTGCAAAGCAATAATTTCAATTTGAGTGATGCTGAATAGTGTCTGATAATTGACTAAAAGGTCCTTTATTAAAATACCCTTCAGGTATGCTTTAATTTTCTAAAATGAGCCTGAAAAGTTATTCTGGGTAAGAACATGGTAAAAACAAACAAACAAAAAAAACCCCCAAAAAGCCCCACCCACCTTCTTGCTCTTTTTAATGAACTCTAACTCAACTAACTTAAAATTAATTTGTTTTCATTTTAAGACTGCATAGTAAAATAACAGGCAAAGATGCTTGCTGTTTGTATATATCATCAGCCACAAAATTAAACTGTAAGAAAATTGAGTGGCTGAGTGCATGCTGAGAAGGAAGAGCTGTGGAATTTTACAGTGAATAGCCAAAAGCCTTTCTCTATCAAGTCAAAAACATCTCTAATGAAGATACTTCTGTGTCCTCTGGTAAGAGCCGGTAGTATTAAATGTCTTTAATTATGGCCAATGCCATGTGAGAGAAAAGTTAAAACAAGTTTGTTACGTATTTAGTGTAAGGATACTGCACTTTATCCTTATGTTTTATCATCTTACGAGATGAAGAAAAAGAGGAGAGGTTTGGCTGCTGTGGTATTCAGGAATTACAGATCTCTTAGGCTGACACAACACTGCAGTTTCACTGCTTTTCAAGAAACATTTTATTTAGTGGAATTATTTCAGTGATGGCACAATGTATGATGCAACAGTGGCAGATGCACTGAAGCAATACCATAACCAAAAGCGTTTCTCTGCTCCTGGAGCAGAGTACTTTGTTCAGTTGTTCAAGTCATGGCTATGTTTAACCTTATATAAGTGCACAAAAACTCAGTAAAATCTGGTTCTTGGCCTGCACCAAAGGCCAAACTTCTTCTCATCACTTTTATCAAGTATCTCCAGAGGATATTTTAACTTGAGCTTTGTATGGAATTCTGGAGGTACTCACTTACCCTTTTAACAGCAGCACAGCTTATAGTGGCAAGAAGAAAAAGACTCATGTCATTTAACTTTCATAATCTTGGAATGAATGTGTTTAAGCTGATGTTCAAATTCCCTCAATAACCAGAAGAAGAAAGAAAGTCCTTCCTTTTCAGAGAACAATTCCTCTCCACATGTATTCTATGATAGGACTGAGTGATGAGATAATAGGCAAGGGAAAATCTGCATATATGTATGAATATATGTGGTTTGGCAAAGAATGCAGTAATGAAAACAAGAAACTTCACTGGGATTCCCAAACGTATAATACCTTAGGTTAGTTAAAACTGCAATACCTTCATTGGGAAGCTGTGCTTTAACAGAATAATTAATTTAAAAACTTTTTTTTTTTTTAATCCATGCTAATCATTGCTAACAATTGGTCAAGAGATGTGTTACTGAATTCCATCGTATTGGAAACATGTAAAAGGTTTATGATGACTATCAATATTCTACCGCTACTTCTCATTTTTACGTACCTCCCTTTTGTGTACATTAGAATAGTAGCAGCATTAGTAGAAATGGAAATATGTTCAAGGGACTTCTGAACTCTAAATGTGCCATTGGCTAATATCTAAGGGTATAAATACAAACACTCTTCTTGCAGTCAAAAGCGATGCCATATAAAGTACAAAATCAGTTTCATGAGCTGGATTATAATCAAAATTTAGCACTGTCAGTTTATAACTTGTATATCTAGGATGTCCTGTTCTCAAGCAAATTGTGTAATTATATTGCTCAAATATTTATACTCAGACTAATATAGATTTGAAATTATAATACTTCTTGGTACAAAGCTAAACGTGATGAAATAAATGATCTAATACCTACCAAAATGGGTTTTTTTGCCATGATAAAAGGTCTGTATGATTCGCTGTTGTGTATCACTCTATGATTTGAATAGCAAAAAAAGTCCTTGGGTTTGACTGAATGTGACATCAGAACAATCTATGAAAACATCCGTGTGATTTCTTTTAGATGTAAATTATACTTCTGGATGAGGATTTGATTTATAAAATAATTTAATGATAACAAGTATTATATTATGCAACTGGAGGATAACAGCAAGAATATCCTCTGTGATCTAGAAATTCTCTCGTCAGAAGTAACAAAGGAAGAGAAAGTTTCATGGATGTCTAATCAATTGCAGGAAAGATATATGTAAAAATAAAGGGTGATCCTAGGATATGTCACTGAAAGTATACATAGTAAAAGTATAAATTTCAGTCTATAAAGCCCTGATAGGAACTTATATATTCTTTGTTTTGATTACCTTTGTTTACCCAGAATAAATATAAATTTGAACAGACATAAAGGGAAGCTGCAGATATAAATAAAGACAGTTTAATATAAACAAACAAAAACACTTCGGAAAGGCAAAAGTAATGATTAAGCTCAAGTCCAATGCCACCAAAAAAATAAACAGGTATAAACCACCTGTAAATAAATTTAGGCTGAAAATTTAGAAAGGATTCCAAACAGCAGAACAATGAGAACCTGAAAAAGTTTTCCTGTTAGATAAAGAAGGATGAAAACAAAAGCCCTGTTTTAAAAATAAGTCTTCTGAATCTCTGAAATTGAACATATGAGGTAGTAACCTGCCTCAATGACCCTGGAAACTCCTTTAAGTTATAATTCATTTTTATTCAGTAACTAGAGCTGTGCTTCCAAACTGCAGTTTGTTGTACTTAAGGATCACCAAAGCTTTCGTGATAATGAATTCAAGATAAAAATAATTCAAAAAACAATAGAAAATGTTATTTTTATTCTGCTAGACTCAGACTCAGCTAGACTAGCTGTCAAATGTTGGTTTTAAGAGGAATAGTGCAATGAGGATTTTAAAATGTATGCTGATTTCTTTTTCCCATTTATAGTATTATTTATAATTAACTTTTTGCTGGTTGCATCTATTAAATGACCTTTTTTTAGATCAGCAAATAATAGGGCCAACAGCTCGATCAAGAGTTTGGGCTTGGTAGTTTATTCATTTAAGTCAATAGCAAAACTTATGTTGCTTTCTGTAATAAAAAATAAGGGAGCATAAAGAAAAAGATGGAGATTTATAGAGAAGTAGAAGAGAATAATATGTGGCACAAATAAAAAAATTTTGAAGAATGAAAGAAAAATAAAGTGAGAAATATTTTTATCTCCAAATAATTAATTGCAAATAATTATTCCAAAATACACCAAGAAATTCTGCTGTTTAGTCTGAGTATTTCAGTAATATATATATGAACTGCTTGAACTTGAATATGAGTTAAAATTTCAAGGGAATCTTTCATGAAATAATAGCCTATTAATGCAGAACTCTTAGAAAAGCAAGGATCACATGTCAACTAAGATTGCAGAGTCTGATCTCAGTTCTCAAACTTGATTGACTTCCTCTCAGATTACCTTAATCAAAGTTTAAGTTCATCCTATCTAACTTTAAGTACTTGAAACATTTCAGAACCCAAAGCTTCCTCTGTTTCTCTGTATGTAATGAAGACATTCTAATAGAGTAATTTAGGCATTACTTGATCATAAAGATATCCCTCATCAGGACAGGAAGAATTTTATTTTCTGTAATAGGAAAATCTACCACAAAAAGACCTCCTGTCACCTGGGACTTGTCAGTGCCCCTTTAATGTAAATAGTAATGTAGGAATAATATTTGCATTTAGATTCTATCCACCTCTGATTGTGTATCTAGCCAAAAGAGTAGAAAGACATCAATAAAATACTCCTCATCATGTTTCTCATTCCCCAAATTTACCTACCTTTTGTCCTTCTGTTTCTATCCATTCACACGGTTTCCAGAGTGGTTCAGCATGGTGTTATCAATTTTATTGGAAAGGATTCGCAAGGTGCAGAGGAAGAAAATGAAGCCAAGGAAGCCTGTATTTAGAAAAACAACTGACCATCTTGGCACAATTGAATTCACTTGCTTAATATTGTGACAAGAACTTTATAGAATTTTACCACTTAACAGAGAGGGAGGCAGGAGGGAAGGAGAACAGAAAAAAAAAGTTCACCCAATTGTGTATTAAGGCATGATGACAATAGCGGATCAGCAGAGCACTGAAGATTCTTGTCAAGGTGAAAGGACTCCCACCGTTATCAGAGTTAATGCATAATTATTTGTATACTTTATTGGCAGGTCTTCAGAGACTGTACCAGTATATTCTGAAGACAGTAAAACATGCGATCTTAAAACATGTTGTTATAGCTTGACGTAGGGGGAACTGTATGGCAAAATCCTATTCGATTCACTTAAATAAGTACTCTGTTGGGGAAAAATAAAATAGAAAATAGGAAACATAGTCTCTTAAAGAAAACCAGTTCTTAAATACTGATCTGGTGAAATACTTTCATTTATCAAGACAGAGATCATAAATGATATGTCTAACAGAAAATCAGTTCGTTCCATTACCAAGAATGTTTTTTTCCCCATTGTATTTTTTACTTTTAAATAAAGCAAAAATACCTATTTAAGCTGTGTTTGACTTGTTATTCATTTGCTCCACGAAATATAATACAAAGGAAGGATGACATGACAGCCAGTCTTGTAATTAATCACCTTTTTTGACTGGTTGTATTTACTGAGGTAAGCAGTGGTGTGGCTTAGTTTCCTAGGGTTTTTTTGTTTTCTTTTGGCTTGATTTGGGTTTGGGGGGTTTGTTTTTGATTTTGTTTTCTTTTATTGGATTCACAAATCCCTGGTGAAAAAAACCACTTTTTTAAAGGCAAAGATTTGAATAAACAAAATTAAGTGGGACTTTTTTTGTTTGTTAGTTCACTTCTTGCATTTGCTTGAGATATGCAGCAAGCTAATGGTGGCAGAAGCTGAGATATTTAAAGGTGTTTACAAGATGTAAGCAACCAGCGCTATCATACAAAAAGAGTTGAGTGCCTTTGTATAAAATTGCAAACCTCAGAAAGCCACTCAGTTTCAGCCTCTTGTCTCTGTAACTCCAAATACTATCATTACTGTAAAACCTGATCTGGATGTCAGTTTGTCACGCCACAGCACACGAGTGGCAATGCTTAACTGATGCAAACTGTATCAGCTACAGAAAAATCCAGTCATCCTGCACTCATTTAATTGTCTATGAGCTAAACAGGCTATTTTCAAGTGCAGTTCATTTGACTCTTCATGGTTACCTACGTCATGATGAGATGACATATGCCCTGGAGGTTTTTTTCTCCCCACTGAGAAAATAATAGATACAAGGAAGAGTGATGGATGAGTTGATTAGGGAAGAAAAGCAGTTTGTATAGAAAGAAGCTAGTAGAGAAAAATGGATTAATCTTTCAATGTCAAATGAAGAGTAAGTGGTAGAAACTCAAAAATCAGTGGTATGGTTGGGTCAGAAAACTCTGAACTGAGTAGTGTTAAAGGAAGAGTATCGTAATTACCTATTATGGTATCCTTCAACAAGAAAATAAAAAGACTCTCATTCTCTTCACATAATGGGAAGAAAGGATGTAATTGACTTATTGCCAATTTTCATCTTGTCTGCTAAATGTATATTCTATACATATATTGTTATATTATTTCCTGCACTTGTTTTCTTTTTGCTTCCTTTGCTCTTTTTGGTTCAGTCTTGTTTGTCTCAGTCACTGACTATCTGGGGAGAAGAGAAAGAGAAAGAGAAAGAGAAAGAGAAAGAGAAAGAGAAAGAGAAAGAGAAAGAGAAAGAGAAAGAGATTTTCAGTTGGAAGGGACTTACAGTGATCATCTAGTCCAATTGTCTGACCACTTCAGGGCTAACCAAAAGTTAAAGCAAATTACTAAGGGCATTGTCCAAATGCCTCTTAAACACTGACAGGCTCGGGGCATTGACCATCTCTCTAGGAAGCCTCTTCCAGTGTTTGACCACCCTCTCGGTAAAGAAATGTTTCCTAATATCAAGTATGAACCTCCCCTGGTGCAGCTTTGAACCATTCCCACACATTCTGTCACTGGATGCCAGGGAGAAGAGGTCACCATCTCCCTCTCCACTGCCCTCCTCAGGAAGCTGTAGAGAGCAATGAGGTCACCCCTCAGCCTCCTTTGCTCCAAACTAGACAAACCCAGAGTCCTTAGCTGCTCCTCACAGGACACTCCTTCCAGCCCTTTCACCAGCTTTGTTGCCCTCCTCTGGACATATTCAGGGACCTTCACATCCTTCCTAAATTGTGGGGCCCAGAACTGCACACAATACTCAAGGTGAGGATGCACCAATGCTGAATACAATGGGATAATCACCTCTTTTGACTAGCTGGTTGTACCATATTTGATGCACCCCAGGATGCGGTTTACCCTCTTGGCTGCCAGGGCACACTGCTGACTCATATCGAGCCTGCTGTCCACCAGCACCCCCAGATCCCTTTCTGCAGGGCTGCTCTCCAGCCACTCCTTTCCCAGTCTATACTTGTGCCTGGCGTTACTCCATCCCAGGTGCAGAATCTGGAACTTAGACTTGTTACACTTCATCCCATTAATGATTGTCCAATGCTCCTATCTATCCAGATCCCTCTGCAGGGCTTCTCATCCTTCAAAAGAGCCAACAGCACCTCCCAGCTTGGTATCGCCAGCAAACTTGCTAATGGTGCATCCAGATCATTCATAAATATACTGAACAGAACTGGCCCTAGGATTGAGCCCTAAGGAACGCCATAGGTGATTGGTCGGTCATTCCCCTCAAGAAGCTAAATCTGGAACCTTCCAGTGATAATAAAAATTCAACAGAAACATGACGTAAGTATTAACATATTGATTATTTTCAAACTAAGTTATTTGTTAAAACCTGATAGAGGAAGGTCTTTTCCTCTAATTAGCCTGTTAGTCAAGGACTTTATTAGGCTATCGCCTGTAGATATTGATTTCTTGGTCAGTTACTTACCATTTTTTTTTCCCCCAGAGCTAGTGAAATTTTTTAGATGGCTTTTTTTTTGACCTGATGAAATTTATTTGAAGGAGTTGAACCCCTTCGCTCTAGCTCACACATTATACATGTCAGTGTTCTCATAGTGCCTCACTCCTATTCATGTTTATAGTATCACTTACTTCCTGCAGTGAGTCTGCTTTAAAGTCAGCCTTTCCTTTTATCTTTTTTAAGCTTGGAAGTAGTTAGTATCTTCAAGGACCTTATCTTCATTCCCTCTGCTCTTACTATCTCCTGTTCACGTCGATTACTTTTTTTCTTTTTCTTTCTCAAGTTTTTTAAAGTCTGTGTCCTCTAGAGACCAGGAGAGCTACCCATACTGAATTTTTTGAACTTTGCTTCTTCTAAATTGAGTGAAATTTATCTGTAAGCTTCAAGGATCTCTTTTTATTTGAAAGAGATTGTATAGATATAGGGTCTACCAGAGGTCCATTCCATGCAGCTTGCATCTGTCTAAGAGGCATGGGGAGATGAAGGAAGCAATAACCACTTTTGTACTCTACCCACCTAGCAGCAGGTGAGCAGTGTCAGCCAGGAGTGTATCAGTCAGCAATGATTCTTTCCTGCTCCTCTCACCCTCATCCATTAACATTCAAAATATTTTCCTTATCACTCATTATGGTATTATTGCTTTCTGTTGTGGTTTAACCCCAGCCGGCAGCTAAGCACCACACAGCCGCTCGCTCACTCCCCCACTGTGAGATGGGGGAGAGAATCAGAAGAGTAAAAGGGAGAAAACTCGTGGGTTCAGATAAAGACAGTTTAATAGGTAAAGCAAAAGCTGCATGCACAAGCAGAGCAAAGCAAGGAATTCATTCAGTACTTCCCATCGGTAGGCTGGTGTTCAGCCATCTCCAGGAAAGCAGGGCTCTATCACGCATAACGGCTGCTTGGGAAGACAAACGCCATCACTCCAAACATCCCCCCTTCCTTCTTCTTCCCCAGCTTTATATGCTGAGCATTACATCGTATGGTATGGATTAGCCCTTTGGTCAGTTGGGGTCAGCTGTCCCAGCTGTGTCCCCTCCCAGCTTCTTGTGCACCTGGCAGAGCATGGGAAGCTGAAAAAGTCCTTGACTAGTGTAAGGACTACCTAGCAACAACTAAAACATCT
>WAAD01018795.1:0-17527 GCA_013389945.1 Fregata magnificens
TGTTAAGGACTCTGTGCTTGAGCACATTTGACTTCAAGAATACAAAGAGTGCCACTGGTATAAATTACTCCATTAGCACAACTTCAAAGTTCATAAGGCTGAATAGGTCCTCACAGCTAGACCGGGCTCACAGTATTTAGCAACTGAGTTCTATGAGGAGCAAGTCAAGAAGGAGGAGGGGAATTACAGAAAGAGGAAAAGAGTTCTCAGTTGAATGAAACAGGCCTAGATGGAAGGAGTATAAGTAGGCAGGAAGGAACGAAGCTGAAAAAACAGGACAGGAAACCAAAACTGTGTTTATAAAAAAGAAAAAAAAAAGACACAAACAAGGAGACACAAAAAGTTAATGAGAAAGGAAAGCAAAGGAGACAGTAAGAACTATTCTGTAACAGTTGTGAGACAAAATGCTATGAACATAGCTGATATGAAAGGTAAATACGTATTATTTAAGAGCTATATTTGTATATTTTAATACCTAGTTATTTTTAGGGGTAATTTAATTATGTAAATGGAACATGGTTGACAAAATTTTGTTGGTAAGAATACAATTTAAACTTTATTCACTTGAAACAGGAGGCTTTATGCACTAATATGGGCTATACACTCCACTTACTATCCAAAATTATAGATGATAAATTAGCCACCAGAGGGCACAACCAAACATTGCATGAATGAAATTGTAATCTTCAAATCATAACATCATCAGAACGGTCCCACAAAAGTGACCCAGCCCTGTATGCTGTTTTCAGTAATGGCCAATAGCAGACGTTTTAGAAAGTGAGTAAGGACAGGGAGAACTGATAGTACAGAATCAGCCACCAGATCAACTACAGCCAAAAAAGGCTGCGAGCTTTGGGTTTCTTTCTTTAAGCTTCAAGTAGTGTGACCTGAATCTAATTTAGAAATATCTATTATTAACACAATGAAAACTCCCTACGTAAGGCCAAAGTAGCACTCTGATCCCGTAGTGAGGTGCATATTTGCACAACTATCCACTCCTCTCTACGCCAAGAATCTTAACTAAAGCCAGTTAGCAATGCAATATGTGCATTCACAGGATCAGGTCCTGAAGCAACGCTGTAATGATGCCAGTGGTCGCTCCTTTTAAAAAGAGCTTTAATATTTTTTTACAGATTTATGTCCACAGAATACGTGGCCAGCTTATTCTTTAGGCTTTTATAGAGGTATGGGGATTCTAATACACGGAGTACTACTATCTGTACAGGAATCTAATTTTTGTTAAAAATATAAACCACAAAGTAAGTATTTTCTAAATATATGAACGTTTGTTCAACCAAGGATCTTAATGAGCAGTTTTTTAACATCTATGCACGCTATGTCAATTAGATCATCCTTATCAATTTTTCCCTTCTTCTGGTACCATATCTACTTGCAGAGCTAGGTTACACGCCACAGTGGATCAGCAGTTTCACATTTGAATTCCAGCTCTTGGATGAACACCAAGGCTCCTCTTCTGATAATGGAATATGACTCAGTTCCACAGACTTATCTTTGTGGAAGTAAAACTTCTTCCCTATAGTCCTGTCTCATAAATGTGATCTATGTCCTAATGAATTCTTACCATATTCCTGGAGAGGAGACTATGAAATAAATGATGTTTAATTGAAAAAAATCAGATTAAGAAAAGGATAGTTCAGCTAAAGTAATGTCCTTTTTTTTTTAAACAGAAAAATGGAAAATGAATTTGTAAGCACTTTTATAAAGATACAAAAGTATGTAAGTCACCACCATATGGATGATGTTTTTCAATGCTGAATATAGGAATTACCCTTTGAGAACTGAGACAACTTAGGTCGTCCATCTCAGAAAGACAAGTAGGAGAAACAGCAGACAACCGTTTGTCATATTTACTTCTTCTGTAAACTCACTGGAAAATGTGGGAATTGTTAGCAAATTTGAAGAATTGTATGAGCCTACAGATCACATTTCCATCTCATTTATACACTTCAAGTCACCATCCTGCCTGCTTTTAAATTATTATACCACCATGTAGACAGCCACCAGAGTCCTAGCTGTACACGTGGTATTATGTATTAGACATCACAAAAATCAATTATTGATCGATTGGCAAAAGGCCCATGACTGACTTTACTACACACACTATTTTTATCAAAACTGTTGGCAGACTTTTATGTAAAATTTGTATTGGCTGTAAAACTGGCTAGCTATTCAAATTAAGATTTCTTCATAAGGACTGCTTTTTAATTAATCGTTTAGATAAATGTAGGTTGTGACTTACCTGAAAAATCCAGTGCACATACTCCTCTTTGATGCTGGCCTTTGAGCAATGATAAACATTTCAGTGTCTGTGTGTCCCAAACATGGATAGCAGCATCTCTTCCAACCTAAATCAGAGGGTTAATCGGAATATCTGCTCATAGAAGTTCAAAGCACACCGATATCAGTAATTAGCACTACCATATCTTCAAAACACTCCAGAGGTAACTACTTTTCCACTTGCCCTATTATATCTTTTTCAAGATCTATTTTCTCTTTTAGAGAATCATCAGTAGATATTCTCTAAAACGTCAGTATTCAGTATATTAATGATATAATTTATCATGATATATGAATATATATGAATATACTGACTATATCACATTCAGTACTAAATACTAAATAATAAATAAAGTGCCCAACATAAAATAGCCTTTATCTGAGTAAGGCTCTTGACTGCTACTACGGTACAAAAATATTGAGACTGACTAATGAAACCCCAAAGCCCCCTAGGATGTAGAAAAAAATACAGCTCCTGCATTTCACAGATGAAAGCAGAGGTTCAAATTGAATATGAGATTTTTGCAATTTTTGCAGTGTTTTGCAAACAGCATAAGATTGGCAGTTTTTCTGTAATATAGGAATGATTTAATAATCACCTCAAATAGTTTCCAGTCCAGTACTCCCCAGCAGTTTGGCAGGGATATAGGAAACAATACACAGCTTACCCATATTTCGGAGGAAACACTCTACTGAAGGACAAAGAGAACCACATTTTTCCTAATTATATATTGTAAAGGGAATTTATTTCTATGTTTTGCTAAGATCATCACTTCTAAATACTCACCTGTCCAGTAGCAACATAGTCTTTCACTGGGTGAATGCTTAGGCTGAGGATGTCATCATCGTGACCCAGATACAGCCTTTGAGCGTGTTGTTGCCTATTATATACAACAGCTACAGCGGCAATATGATACACCACTTCTCCCGCTTGTGTGTAGAACAAGTTATTTCGACAGTCATAGCCTCTATAACTGAAGTAAATACAAAACAAATTATATTCCATTTCAAAACTATTCTGGTAATTTGCGAAACAAATTGTGCAAATAATTTGTGCATTAACTTGAAAAGAGTACAGCTGCGGCGTCAACTTTAGCTTAAAAATACCACAGCACACAGGCAGAGAAAGACTATTCCCACCAAGAGCAGGCATTCATGAATCTTCTTATGGTTTACTTTGCACCTAACTCCTAAATTAGTACTGATTTCACAAAAAGAATATATAAGTCACATAGAATTGCGTCCAGGTAAGTTTTACAGGGGATTGGATTCAAGCAGAAATCTATCAGGCATTTTTACAAATCACAGCTATCACAATCAATTTAACAGAGAATCATAGAATCATTAAGGTTGGAAAAGACCTCTAAGATCATCAAGTCCAACCATCAACTAACACCACCATGACTCCTAAACTAGGCCCTGGAGTGCCACGTCTACACCTTTTTTGAACGCCTCCAGGGTTGACGACTCCACCACCTCTCTGGGCAGCCTGTTCCAATGCCTAACCACTCTTTCAGTAAAGAAATTCTTCCTAATGTCCAATCTAAACCTCCCCTGACGCAACTTGAAGCCATTCCCTCTCGTCCTATCGCTAGTTTCTCGGGAGAAGAGTCCAACACCCGCTTCACTACAACCTCCTTTCAGGTAGCTGTAGAGAGCGATAAGGTCTCCCCTCAGCCTCCTCTTCTCCAGGCTAAACAGCCCCAGTTCTCTCAGCCGCTCCTCATAAGACTTTGCTCCAAGAAACCTAAGATGTAGTGAACAGCTAGTTTAAAATGTAATTTTATCAAATACAATGCTGATGTATTACTTATTATATGGCTACAGTATTATAACCTTCTCTTGTTCCTTAACAAACATAACTGAAAGAAAAGAAAATCTATGTCTGATATTCCAAAAATTACCCCCAGTAATAATGACAAACAAATTAATTGTGGGTAAGTACCGAAAAATGTGTTGCTAAACGCTCTGACGTGAATTCATTAACATTGCTAGGATGTTTTAACAATCAGAAAAAACAAGTATTATCTAATATTACTCTACCCATGTATAAACTGCAACTTTAAACTGTCCTCAGGCGCTCGCTCTCTTTTAAGGAAGGGCACAGAATGGTTTTTCTCTTTACTTTGCTGTTTCAGCTGAGGTAGGTCTTCTTTGTAAACCTGAAGAATAATTGTTAAAGTTAAGTGCACATCTGCAGTTTTCTAAACATTTGTATATATGAGTGAAAGTGACTTCAAGTATTAAATTTAATGTATGTTAATGTGACATTCAGTAGTTACAGCACAGAGTAAGTCACTATTGCTCCCTTCAGAACCTCAGATAATAATAAATGTTTTCCAGACAATGAAGTCCCCTGACATGTGAGTGGCCCAGAACATTAGCCCGGAGTAGCAGCAGCAGAGTGTATTTTTTCTAGAAGATTCCAGTGTCACTTAGTGAAAAGGAATTTAAATATTGACTGGAACTCTTTAAGTCCCTTTTAACTTCATATGTGCTTCAGTGTCCATACTCAAAGCTGAACATAATGAATGAATTCTATCTAGGGATTATGGTGAAATATACAGTAACCAACAGCACTTAAGTGATTTGCCAATGTGTCCAGAATCCCGAAGTAGAATCGCAGCTCTATAAATACACAAAAGACACAACATACTATACATTCAAATCTTTCAGAGATGATGAAACTCTGTGGAGCTGCTAAAGATGTTTGAAGCATCTTCAAAGCTGTGGCACCAAGCAAAACCCATTAAAATGCTGAAATATAGCTTTATTGTTTGTTTTCTGTGCCTACATTTCCTGGATTTTGCAAAAGGACGATGAACTTGCCATTCCCATGGAAATCTACCTGACTGCAAAGATGGAATACTGGATTTTTCCAAGAAAGGTGTTCATATAACGAGCTGAGCTTTTGAAGTGGTAGGCAAGCAGAGCCTTAACATAGTGTGTCTGTCACTCATATGTATTGTACTTTATCCTGAGTGTTCTCATCTGTTTGTTCTTGCTCCTCAGTGAATGCTACCAAGGAAATGGAATACAGGATCGTCATTTTCTAATGCATCTCAAAATCTAGAATCCTCTATACTGCTTCATCCATAGCATTAAAAAAACCCAAACCCAAATCTCAAAATAAGATTAATGTTTTTGTTTCCATGTGCTCTTATAAATTATTTCCTTTAACAAAATGTCAAGTGCAGCTTATGCTTGGGGTTGTCTCTCACTTCCTGTATAAGATTCTATTTTAAGTTGCTTCTAGCTTTTTCATGCACTAACCTGCCTGGAATATTGCTGTTTAACTGCCTACAACTATTTTTTTACTTTCAGTTTTTAAACCCAGACATCCTTTTTGACACATAGACAGCGTGGAGGAGGATGCTGTCTGATTTGAATACAGATGGAAAATCGGGAGAAGGAGAGGAGGAGCAGGATGGGACAAGCACTCCAGTGAGACTTGGAGTAAAAGAGAGGGGAGGGAGAAAATTTGACAAAACCTGTTTCATTTGGCAAACACAATCGATCTCTGTAATAAAGAGGTAGAATAAGCTGTTGTCAGAAGGACCTATGTAATTTATTGCAGAATCTAGAAAGTGAGGCAAAAAGACAAAGTATGGTCCTTGGCTAAAGCATGGAACATTGGAGGTGATCCTTCCACATTCTAGAAAGCCGCTCCATGGCAGCCATTAAATCACTCAAACCAACTTGAGCCAAGCTTATTGGGTATTTTTCACACTTAGTACGAGACCCCAGTTCTGGTCTGAGGAAGCTCTGACCTTTCACCATTGCAGCTGATAAGGTAACAGGACAAGGTGACAAGTAATATTCTATTCACAATGACAACAGCACCTGAAAATCAGGTCCCAGGTATTTTTAAAGTTTAGAAGTGAAAGTCAGAAGACAGACAGCAGAATTTGATGTTAATGTTTCCTTCAAAACAAGGATAACAGCACCCTTCCACATCACAGACTGTTACAAAGATCAGTGTTTGCGAAGCACTCGGTATCGTGAATGGAATGGAAAGAACCACAAGGAAACTAATTCTGTCTTCAGAGACACGTTCAAGCAATGTGCAGTGAAGGTGGCCATGGAATGGCCTGATGAATGAAGAAGGATTGAATACTTAGCTTTCAGGTAAGAACTAAATATCCCATACACCAAAAGAAGAAGGCGGCCTGCAGAAATGTGTAACCATAATCCATTTGCCCTAAAGAGGGCAAAACTATGGTTTTTCATGGCATTTTCTAAACGTCATGTGACTTTGTGACTTGACTAATGTTTTCTAATATAGTAGTGCGGGTGCAGATTGTTATGATGCAGGCTGGGTGAAACCTCACCTCAGGGAGCAGCAAGGTAAAACTGCCTTGTAAAAGCAGAGGAGCCAAGAGCTGAGCATGATAATGAAGCCAGCCAAGAGAGTGCCCTCACAGAGAGGGGTGCCGTCCCACAGCGCCCAAGTGACACGAGCACAGCAGATTTGGGGACCGTAACCAAGTTCAGGCAACAGTCCTGATCACCAGGCAAGCCCATAGTGACAAAGCATAAATCAACACTGAAAGATCAGGTTAAAGAGTGGAATGGCATACCACCATTCCTGAAAAAAAATCAATGCAGTAAAGAATACTTATTTGTTTTCTTCTTGCATGGAAGCAATCTATCCTAATTTATCTCAGAATATAGTTGTACTGAAAATAGAAAAAAAATTAAGTGTATTAAGTGATTATTAGAGACCAATTTTACTTGGGTCCCATAAACTAGGGCAATTTTAATCCTTGGACACTGTTGTCCTTGGCAATAAAAAAAAGAATCTGTCACAAATAAATGTATTATACAGGCTTCATACTCATTAAGAGTATTCTGCTTTGAATATGCACAAGTCATACAAAAACTCAGTGAGCTGTATTCTACAAATTGGGATTCTAAATTTGATAGGACTGAAAAAGTCTTCTCTAACACCTATCATGAGAACAGGGATAGCAATAAGCTCTCGCGTTTAAATTTGTGCTTTTTAAGAGATATTCTTTATTCTAACATTTAACGGTATATACACCAATGCTTTTTCTCCAAACCCTTTTAAATTCTCATCTCCAGGTAAGGTGAACTCCGTTTTTATGTATATTGGTTGCGTAATCAGCTGAATACTGTCAAAATAATCTTCCTAGAGTAGTCTGATGAATTAGCTGCAAACTTCTTTTGCTTATCTTTACTGAATAGTCACAATAAATTGTCAGGTAATTGGCACAGTGTGTTCATTTTTACTCACCTGGCGATCATAGTTGATTTGAGTTTCCTGCTCAATGTCAGAATCTAACTCTGGCACATCAGATAAATCTGAATCTGATTCTTCACTGTAGGAATCAACACCACCCTCTGTATTTAAAAAAAAGAAAAAAACCCAAACAATATATAACACCTCTAATCACAAGAAAATAGTATGTGAGGTTTTTATATAATTTAGGCTACCTGCAAAGCAGCATTCAACAACTTTGGAAGCTTAAGCAGCTTGTAAAAATCATGTGGGCTGACTGAATATGTCAGGTTTCATTTCTGTTTCTCCTGTTTCTATGCCTGGGGCAGGAGGGTGGCAGAGGGAAGGAGAATAACTGACTAATTACTAGTACATTTCCATCATCTGAGAGAATGCTGTTTTCTCAACAGGCTTTGGAGTGAAAACATACAGAAATGGTAAATAAAAAACTTACAGTGTGATCACTGTGTTTAAAAAGATTTGCTGTAACAGAGGTGTTTTACCAAATTGTGCAGTTACAGAGTGAATTTTTGCCCTTTTGCTGAAGGGAATCCAATTTTCAGCAGTTGCCATTTTGTAGTCCGTACGGCTTCTGTAGAATATTGTATCATGGATATAACAAGAAAACCATTCTAAAGTACAGCTATCACATATACATGTGAATTTACATTGAAAAGATAATGAAACAATTCAACATGTGTAGTCAGGCTTCTGAACGCAAGTTAGATGGCTAATTTTGAAAATTTAATTTGATCTAGCAATCTCCCTCTAAATGTCTTTTTTCACACACTTTGACAAATACTACTCGTTTATTCCTAAACATACAATACAGCAGACCGCAGAAGAGTTTTTAATGTACCTTGCCTGAAACAAATGGTCATCTACAAGAAGTACAGTGTCCCAAACATGCTGAGTATATGTAATTCCAGGGAATTATAATAAAAATATTTTCTGTTAATTCAATAAAAGCTTTTCCAACAGTGCTGCATTCTCTGTTGATTTTATTTAATAAATAATTAAGAAGACATCATTTTTACCTTGTGGAGATGTTTCAAGGATGCCATTTGTTATCCCTTCTGGAATAAATCGCCACTGAAAAACAGAGTGATCAGCACCTCCTGTACTTAAAACCCACTGAAAATCATGGGACCAACGGACATTGGTTACATGTGCTGAATGGCCAACATATTTTCTAAATTTAGCTCCTAAAAAAAATAGAACTGTTAGTATACAAGAAGAAAAAAAATTCACATTGCAAGTAATAAAGATAGACTTTTAATGGAAACACAGTCTAAACACTCCTATGCAAACTGAAAACAAAAAAAATACTTAAATGCCTCTTGATATTCTGATACTAGTAGTAATTATAAAATAAAAATAAATGGCTTAAAATAATATGAACGATATGTTCACTTCAGTTTTCTGAAAAGCACTTAAATCTTGCCAGGAAGTACCAGACACACATAGGCTCTAATTTTCACCTTTATGGCCATTACTGCTAAGTGAATTACACACATGTATTGTGTGTTGTATTATACACATAGATTCAAATTCACTATCAGAAAATATACTGATATGATACCAAATTAAACACTGAAGATCATGGAAAGCCAAAACATTTTATGTAGTTTTGTGACTTTACGCATGGTACAGTGCAAATACTGAGGAAACAATCTGCATTAAAAGCCAACTACAGATATGAAGCAAATAGCTTCAAAGCTTCAAAGAGCTAGTGACACACGCTAACAGACAGTGAAACCCTGCTGGAGTTTCTGAAATTGTTACTGGCATAAATTTGGATGAATTATAGTAGTGCAGCTGGTGTTCATATGATTTTGATGTGATGTAAAGTCTTGCTGAATTAGTTTCTGAAAATGTAATATCAGAATAAGCACGTGTTGAATTATACATCCTCAACAGTTCTAAAACCAAGTACATATACATTGGCAGGAAATCGCTAGATACAGAGAGGGTTAAAGTCTCATCTTTATGTCCATTAATACTAACATGAATTGTGCACACACACATTTGAATTATACACAAGAATCAAAATATACTCATATGGTATCAAAGTAAATATTGTATTCTTCAAAAACACAAAATCTATCTTACCTTTCTTTAGGCATGGAAATCTGAATAATTTAACCAGCCCAAAATCATCTCCAGTCACTAGCACTGAGCTGTTGTAATTTCCATCCACGGAGTTAACATCCGTAACGTTTGTATATTTTGGCCAAATTCCATTCACTTCAGATCCTATCACACAGGTCCATGAGGCCCAGTGAATTCCTTTGATCTCATCTTTGCTAGTTAGATGCTTCCCAGCTGAAAATATGCAAGTGAATAACCTGTTTAATCATTTGGTTTGCAGTAAACTCCATTTCTTTTCATCACATTTACCTGTGTATTCTTCCTGGGATCAGCCTTCTAACCTCAATAAGTTAGAAAGATTCACAATTTTACTTTAAATTAGGACAATCTCACATTTGTGGTATTTGACGACATCACACATCTTACAAGTTCTAATGCAGCTGCACATAAACATGCTAAAAACATACAAAAGTGGGAAAACGTTAGATATTTATTTAAGTTCCAGTCAAGAAACTCCGCTTGCAGATGTACTACTTATATTTTTGTTGTTCTCTTCAAGTCAACACTGAAGTTTACTTGTTCATAACATGAGCCACTTGTAAACTTACACGGCATCTTGTAGAACAGTCTCTCCCCTGCGCCATCATTGGTTTGCAAGAATTTACTATCCACAGACCAGTCAATATGAGTTATAAAACTAGAAGATTTGTTGCATTCTCCTATTTTTTTGTATCGCTGAGCAACCGCATATATATCCACTGGGCCATCGTTAGATCCCACAGCAAGGTAAGAGCCATCTGGTGAAAATTTCATTTCATGGATTACTTCTTTTCGGTCTTTAATATGAACGACCTCTGTCATGTCTCTGCAAGAACCAATAGTGAAAACGTGAACTGTAAACTCGTGAACATGCAATCCACAAATATTTAGAGACAAATATGAAGATAGATGCACTGAATAATTTGTACAACAAAAAGCACATTTCACAAAAAAATGCTTTTTTTGAGAAGTTCCTATTGCTTTCATTGGTTATAAGCGTACTTTCAAAGCAACTTTACCTGTCAATGATACTCTTCATTCTATTCACCTAATTTTAGCTGTAAAATAGTTAGCTGTCTAGTCTAAACTAGACCAGGCTTAGGTTTTTTTTTTTTTAACATAGACAATGGAAAAAGAATTCCATCTAAAGAGCGATTACGCTGTCTCTCACAAGACCATGCTGAGATGGCCTTTGGGAGACACCCATTTCTCCACATTGACTCTTCTGGGGAGACAAGCAAACAGTTTAGATTAGAGGCTAACAATTAGACTGGTAAAGTTAGATATGATTAATCCCACATGCCATGACCTGTTAGCTACAGCTTTGGGGGTTCCAGCACCACCACCGTCACCCCCCAGTGGAAAAACAGAAGTGACAATACCTTATCAAGACAGCTATATAGTCTAGTTTTCAAAAAAATATTCAGTTCTTTCCTATCAAATTACATTTGATATAACCCCATTTCCTATCAATCAAGGAACCAAAAACTGCAATGCCAGTGAATGCAGACAAAATTTTTGCAAGTAGGTTTCCCCAAGTTCTTTGGCTATGAGCAAAGAATTAAAACCAAATTTAAAAAAAAAAAAAAAAAAAAAAAAAAAAAAAATCTTTCCCTGAGTTGACTGAACAATGAGCCAAGTCTCAGCGCCATTAATTTTGTATTTACAAAGACAATCCATACCAGATTATACATTTAGGCTGTAAGGAAATTTTGTGAGGAAAAGTCTTCTGCAGATGTCATGCTTCTGTTACTCTCCATTTTCAGCTTTTAAAATATTTTTCCTGATTTCTGCTTTAATTAATTAATGCTAGTAGTATCAAATTGATGAAAAGACTCAAATTTATTTAAAAACCAATAAATTTTGTTAATATATCTTAAAAATGCTGATACATAGTACTGTTAAAAGCGGAGTCCTGAAAGGAGAATCATCCGTAACTGAAGGCAGAGATTTCTGGGAGATGCTGATATGAATAGAAAGGTTAATACTATAGATGATCAGGATCTTAAAAAAAACCTAACAGAATAATTTTGTTAGAAATTTCTTTTAAAATAGTGAAACTCCAAAATGTCAATTAAAAAATATTCTTAGCTCTATCTTATTACTGAAAGCTGGTAACATAACTATTCCATAGTGGCAAATATTGCTACTGAGGAGAGCAGCTATTTCTCTGGATTATTCAATAGATGCAGATCCTTCACGGCCAAGAAAAAGGAGAACAAAGATTCATGTCGCTGAGTAAATGATTCAAAAAAATGGCAACAAAACACATTGCCATCGTCCAGTTTTCCTGGGTGACGGGCTGCAGGTTTGTTACCCTGTCAGAAGATCTGTCACAGAAAGGAACAGATGGAAAAGCAATTGCATTCAGGGCCTTACACAAGGGTGTTGCCACTCTTTCAGGAGTAATGCTGGGTTTATCATTATCAGTCTCCACCAGCTGAACCATGAATAATGTTAGGTATCAGGCAAATTAGCAAAAACGAGATTACTGTGAGACAAAGAAGATTAACTTCTTTAGGAAAAAAACCTAGTCTTTGAAAAGGATTTTAAATTAATGTGAATAGATCACTTAAGTTTTGTTAAAGTCATTAAAGCAGTACATTAGGACTTTAGTAAGGCCTTTGACACGGTCTCCCACGGCATTCTCCTGGAGAAGTTGGCAGCTCACGGCTTGGATAGGCGTACACTTTGCTGGGTAAGAAACTGGCTGGATGGCCGAGCCCAGAGAGTGGTGGTGAATGGAGTGAAATCCAGTTGGCGGCCGGTCACGAGCGGTGTTCCCCAGGGCTCGGTTCTGGGGCCGGTTTTGTTCAATGTTTTCATCAATGATCTGGATGAGGGGATTGAGTGCACCCTCAGCAAGTTTGCAGATGATACCAAGCTGGATGGGAGTGTTGATCTGCTTGAGGGAAGGAAGGCTCTGCAGAGGGATCTGGACAGGCTGGATCGATGGGCCGAGGCCAACTGTATGAGGTTCAACAAGGCTCAGTGCCGGGTCCTGCACTTTGGTCACAACAACCCCATGCAACGCTACAGGATTGGGGAAGAGTGGCTGGAGAGCNAGTCTTATGAGGAGCGGCTGAGAGAACTGGGGTTGTTTAGTCTGGAGAAGAGGAGGCTGAGGGGAGACCTTATCGCTCTCTACAACTACCTGAAGGGAGGTTGTAGGGAAGCGGGTGCTGGACTCTTCTCCCAAGAAACTAGCGATAGGATGAGAGGGAATGGCTTCAAGTTACGTCAGGGGAGGTTTAGATTGGACATTAGGAAGAATTTCTTTACTGAAAGAGTGGTTAGGCATTGGAACAGGCTGCCCAGAGAGGTGGTGGAGTCGTCAACCCTGGAGGCGTTCAAAAAAGGTGTAGACGTGGCACTCCAGGGGCTAGTTTAGGAGTCATGGGGTGTTAGTTGATGGTTGGACTTGATGATCTTAGAGGTCTTTTCCAACCTTAATGATTCTATGATTCTATGATTCTAGGGCATTTTCACAGATCTTCCATCGATTACAGGCTTTTCCCTCCTATCAGCTAGTAGTGCAAAGTAGTTTAAATATATGCTTACCAAACATATGGAATAATGTTAAGGAAGTGGTAAACTCTCCCAAGTACCAATTAAAATAGCTTATGTGTTTTGAAATCATGCTATTTTGTTTGGATATTTCACTCTATGGCCAATTTTAAGTTTCACCTGCTTTTGTTTGTCTTCCACAATAGTATTCCACACAGAAAATGCCTACTGCATATGATGCATTCATGCAAAAAAAAAAGGCTTGTCATCTAGTATGAAAAGTAGAATTCACATATATCTTGCAAATGCTTAAAAATGTCTTTCAATCACTGATTATTTTGCATAGTATCCATTCTTGCATATGGCAGGAAATGGACCATATGATCAAGGAGATCCCTCTCAAAACTATGTTATCTGTTACGCACGTTTCTTTTCACAAAATATCTGTATAATTTCGGAATAAATAAAGAAAAAAAGCCAAACTTGAAAATCTTAAATTTTATCAACATTATTACTAAGAGCTAATATTTTGAATTAAATAAAGCATAACTGCCAAACTACCACCTTTTAAAACACCAAGCGATATTATAGAAGCATACGCTCAACTTTTACTCTTTGTTTCTGATAAAATACCCAATGATTTTTTCTTTTTATAAGAATAAAAGACTTTATAATATGGTCTTGAGTTACTTGAGGGGAAAAAACCTAATAAGATGAGAAACTAATGTAAGATTTTCTCACCGTACTCGAAGAACAATGAAGGAGCCATCCTTCATTCCAAGTGCTAACTGTGATCCATCAGGACTGAAAGACACGCTCCGCACTGCTTCTTCCATGTTACAACGAGCTATCAAGGCATGGTCAGCAAGACTCCATAATCTGCATCAAAGGAAATTGAAAGCAGTAGGAGATTTGTCTTGACTGCACAATATTTCAGTACCATCAAGAGTAAAAACAAAAATTCTAACTCAATTGGTAAAGGCCCATTTGCATGCAGACCTTATATTAAGATTTTATAATGTATTGAGTTCCTTTCCAACCACGGAACAAAGATAATTTCACTGACTTGAGCTTATAGACTTACAGAAATTTAATTTTTAAAAACTTAAAACTGCTCATCAGTCTAGAAGAGAAAGGGTGTGTACAACGACTGCCTGAATCATTACATGGACACAGAATTTTCCAACAGTGCCACTGAATGTCTTGGCAAATAATATCAAGGGAAGCTTTCAGACACCTTCAAGTGAAGTTCCAGGTTCAACTTTCAAAATAAAGGAGTCTTTACTGTTCCCAGTTCTAGCAGGGATGGCACCTCAGACCTGAACACATATCTGTGATAGCAGAAGAGAAAAGAAGGTGAAGCTAAATCACACAATCATTTGGTGTTATCTCCGGACTTTACTTATCTGATATAATAGAACTCCCCATGACGAGTAATAAAAATATGCAGTTTCTGTAGACGGAAAGGGTCAATGCAGATCAGACTGAAATTTCCACTGAAAGTGAAAGCAATACTCAGAGAGCATAAACATTCCAACCACGGGGAAAATTTTCTTGTCATAACCCTGAATGAACTAGTAGACAAAACTGCATGCTGATTCGCTCATTTACATAAGTTTAAATAAAAAGAAACAACCAATAAATTATGCCCTAAGATGGAGAAAAGCAAATAATGTACCTATATTTTTAAGAAGGAACGGAGGGAGTTTCCCCGATCACTACAAGCTGGTTAATCCGATCTCAGCAGTATGCAAGATTTAGAAAAAAATTTAAAGAAAAGAATAATTAAAAGTATGGAAGAAAATGCACAAAAGACCTCTTGGGGTAGAAAAATTAAGTCATCAATACCCTACTATCTTTCTTTTGAGGACAGTGTCGTAAATCTAATGCATTTGTAAAAGATTTATAAAATATTCAGTAAAATATTTGAATAGTAACATATGTGATTATTGGCTAAACTGAAGAAAATGACAATTTGCACAAGAACCGTAACGTGATACCGGATGAAGTTTTATTGCAAGCTTTACAGAAAGAAACAGTTAGGCTGGATGGAAGATACTACTGAGATTTCCAGGTACCAGCTTTGGAATAGTAACATTTAATATTTTCACTAAAGACACTGGCACAAAAGATGAGAATGCTAATGAGATTTGCTACGGACAGCAAGCTGGGAGGCACTGTGAACCCAGAGATAGATTTATCATATTGGAAGAAACAGAAGTTTCTTGGTGACGAAACAAATAGACATGGAATGAAATTTAACCAGAGCCCATACTTTCAGAGCCTGATGTCTAGCACTGTGCTGTAAGCTTGAAACACAAGTGGAACCAGCAAAAAGAAGTAAGATCTCACACTATTTTTCAATTATAGAATGACTATGATCCATGAGTGAGTTGCAGACAGGAAAAAGGCAATTTGATCCTAAAATATATCCTGGGTGCTATTCCAGAAGGTACACAAAAACAACAGCACACAACACACAGCGACCTCACCTGGCATGTTCTTTACAAGTTATCTCAAGAAATTGGAATAAAAACAGGAACAGATGCAGTGAAGGATTATTAGGATGATTAAGAGAATGAAGACTGTATCACATTAAAGAAGACCAAAAGAGTTTAACTTTTATACCTTAGTGAAACAAAGGCCGGGAAGGATTAGTATTGCTTCCAAAAATACATCAGTAGGATAAACGTCAAAGAAGGAGAAAAAGTTATGTTGAAGGACCATGTCGGCACTAGAACAAATAGCATAAACAGAACATTGAATATAGCCCGAAAACAAGGAGGTTTCTGACCACCCCAGCAGTAACATTTAAATACAGCCTTGAAGTAGAGTAACAGGAGAAAAAAAGAAAGACAAAAGTTTGATAAATTTAGTAAAAGGATTATAGAATTTGACTGCTTGCATTGAGAAAGAAACCCTTTGGGCCTTGTCAGGTAATGTTATTGGGACCAGTCTAGAATCAAGAACCGTGAACGATGCTGGCCTCCTCTTAGGCTGAGAGAATTCAAGGATGAGAAAGAACTTGAAAAGGCTTCTCTGTGTTAAAATGGCAAGTACCATTGCCTGGTGAAAAAAATGGATGTGGCAGGCTAAAACTGTTTTCAAAGACAAACCAGAAGTAGATAAGATGCAGGATTCTTAGCAGCCTTGCTAGGGAGAAGCTATGAGCCCAATACAGTACAGAATGAACCAGAAAGGACTTGGAAAGATTTCAAAGGGAACACCAGGATAAAATTTGCCTCCAAAATATCGCTTTCACATGGATCACTTTGACCAATACATCAGAAGTGTAATTGCAATACATGGCAGTGCAAGCAGAATAATTCCATTTTCTTTAAAAAAATCCTTTTCAAATTAATGGAAGGGTAATTCCAAATATGAGCTTTTTAATTTTATAACAGGGAAAAAAAAGCATTTTGCACACATACAGGCATTTGTATACACAGCTGACAAAAATAAAAGCCTGGCTTTGCTTATGAAAACAGAAAAAAATATCTCTTCTGGCAAAACACTTCTGCACGTTGTTTTTGGAAAAGCCAGATAAATAACCTATTTCTGTATAAAAAGTGTATATCTTTTCAAATAAGGCAAAGACATGTTTTTACCATTCTTTGGCAACTTTCCTATGCATTTGTTTAAATGACTGAGTTTAAAAAACCCAAACAGGCTCATGAAACATTATTTTATTAGTCAATATTCCGGTATTTTCTGTCATATACCTGACAGATGAGTTCATTTATTGGAGCACATACTGACTACAGCCTCCCAAGAGGCTTACTAGCAACCACTTCCTTTGCAGAAAAAGCCATAGCTGATGACAGAAGCTTTACTGCTGCTTTGTTTCATTCAATTGGCAGAACAATGCTCCACACAAAAAATCAGAGATATAAATATTCAGACGGATTCATATAAAAACATGTTCGAATCAATCTTCTTATAAATGCAGGAATACAGAAAGAGATCATTCAAGATGACAGACAGTGTAGCGGAGATGTTCTGCCAAAACAGCAGCTACTTGTGGTCCTGCAGCTAGATGTTCTAACAGGACATTACAAAAAGACATGTGTGAGGTCCATTGAACAAATGTAATAAATAATTCTGCATGCCTCTTAGCATTCAGATGAGAATGAGGCTTTTTTCCTGTTGTAAGAGACAGGAAGCAGGCAGCTTTCCTAGTTGATAGGCTTTTGAAGTTTAAAATGTAGGAAACCTATATGTGGCTAGAGCCTTCTCTCAGCTGTGCTAGGGAAAATCTACAGTAATTCCCCTTAACTCTGCAGAGGTCCTTTTCATTTAGACATCTCACACACGACAATATAATCTGGCCCACTGAATACTTGCATTTGT
>WAAD01018796.1:3623-16289 GCA_013389945.1 Fregata magnificens
CCTTGTTCAATTATAACAAACCATTTAGCTCTCTCTTGCCTAATGAATTGAAGTAAGAGCTGTGGAAAAAAAAAAAATGCCAAGCGGAACAGAAATCCAGAATTCTGGTGTGGAGAAACCATCTGAACAAATTTTAGCGTCTAATTTTATTATACAGATAATTACCAATTAGGTTGGTTACAAAGCGCAGAATTTGGAATTATCCTGAAAGTGCAAAGCAAGGAAGTTAATCCATTTATTAGTCAGCTGAATCAGTGTACTCTGCAGAGTAATGTATGTAATAGATTTCATTCCTAAAGCTTTTGAACCTTTAAAGCAAAATACTAGAAATAAAAAATGGGATACATAGACTCCGAGAGTATTCCCCAACAATAAAGAGCCATTCTTAGAATATCATATTTTATACCACAGTTTATACCCTTCTGTGTGGCCTGGAAGTTGAGGGAACACTGTAACGTACCACTAGCATACTGCAATCACATAGTAGTCAAAATTATATGGGTTACAAAAGGAAGAGTAGGCAAATCAATACTAGCAGGAAAACCATCAATACAGCCTTACCCATTTTTTTCAAAATGTTAATAGGACAAGGACAGCAGAAAATGTACAAAAATTATGGTGTTTTGTTTTCTTTAAAGTAGGCCTGTGTCCGTCTGCAAGTACTGATAGTTTTACTTATTTAAAAATTTTTACATGAATATTCTATATTTTAAACCAAAGTAAAGAACACAGTTTATCATGCGACACTGCATGTACTTTTTTACCACACACTCATAAAATATGCCATTTCAAAGTCTTGATAACGGAAATTGGTCATCTCAACTAAGCCCGATGAATTTTTTTTTTCTAAAATCAAATTTCAATGTCTTAATGCTATTTTAATGTAATTCCTTCAGTATAATAAAGGTATTGAGAAGTAATCACAATATTAGAAGTACCCTTCTAGCTCTATAGTGCAACATAGTTTATGATCAATAGACATTGCTAAACATTTCATCCGCAGAGTGCAACAGCAACACTGAAAAAAGAAAAAGTTAAGCTTTCAGCCCACGACAAAGATTTTGAGATTGGGCCCTTAAGCAGCAGAAAATTAACTGTAAAATTTGTCAGTATAAGGAAAACATATTCAATATTGCCATCTGAATAATTTGCTTGAAAAAATCCTCTAATGTTTGCTTTAATATATTTAGCTAAAAAATTTTCTTTTTTTTTTTTTTTTTTTTAAAAGGAAGTCAGAAGAGAATTCGATACGGTAATACTTTGTACATTGTAAGAAAGCACACACATAGGCCAGTAAAACTGATGCAGTTACATTTTCATTATAACATGTTCCCTCTTTATAATTTGAAGTTACATAGGCAAGGTAAGGCGAAGATAAATTGCTTCTATTCTGGTGGGATATTAAATTCAACATGGATCTAGATTTTTAACAGGTATAGAAGATTCTTGTTTAGAATCTTTTTAACACAATTTCTTCTCCTCCAGAATGTAATTCAGTGGCCTCTTCCTTGACTGTTTTCCTTCCTAACCATAGGAACAGGAACTGAAGACTCCTACACTTTTTATTACTGTAGTAGGGCAGAAGCCGAAATTGTGGCATTTTCTTGCTTTTACCTGGGTGAGAGTCAAGAATATGGATACAAATTTCAAGAACTCCTTCATTTGGAGGACTGTTTGGGAAATGTGCTCCTGAAAGACATAATCCATGAAAACTCCCAAGCAATTGACTATGGCACAACTGTTTAACTAAAAAGAAATCTTTAATCTAAAGGAATTTTAAATAGAAAGACACTGAAGGTAGTATAGCTCTTGAGAGAATCAAAAGCAACAGGGTACTGCTACAGTCAATTTCCCACTGGAAGGATATAATTAAAAGATTAGTTTTCAACACCTTCAACAGTGAGAAACCATCGTAAGGAAATGAAACTTCCTTGGAACACAGAGGGAACAGTAGAGGGAAGCAACAAAAGAAAAAAGTCTGTCTACCATATAGGAGATATGCTTACAAATGGCTAAAATGCTGGCCAAACTGTGCAACTTACTTTCAGTAGTTCTGAGTTAATAACAAGGCTATTTTTACAAATATGAAGTCCTTTGTATTTCTCAGCAGACAGTGACTAAAGTCTGAAATTCACAGGAAAATCTGGTAAGATTAAACATTTTCCTAATTAAAAGGAGTTTGCCCAACTTACTATTCCAGATCTCCAGTCAAAGAGAAGCACATAAGCAAATCAAGAGAGCTTCTTCAAAGAAAACTGCCTACTCTGAAAGGCCATTATTTCCCACTGTGGCAAAAATTTACGGTTAGCTTCACTGAATTAGGGAACCATCAGCAAAGAACATGAGCAACACTGGCAAACAAGAGCATCATACCTGGAAAAAAGTGACCCACTCTTGGCAAAGTACATTGCAATCATTCAAATCCCAATAAGCAAAAGCAGGCTGCCACCAAGAAACCCATGACACAAGACGTTTGCAGCAGTTGCCACAAAGGTGCACCACCCAATGCAGAGGAATGCAAGATACAAGCCTGATCAAACCACAGTGTCAGAGTATCCTCAATTAAGAAAGGAGTCAAAAACATTCTCTGTGGGCTCTGCTCTGCATTCAAATAGGACAGAAAGGTATCTTTCAAAAAGACGAGTATCTAAATGATAGGCTGATGTTAAAAACATGCTTTCAAAGTACAATAAGGTCTTACACAGAGAAAACGAAGAATTAGCTAGTTTATCACTTTTAAAACTCACCGTATATAACACTGACTTAATATTGGTGACATAAGTTCAATGTCAAATAAGCCAGCTGAGTGTCCAAGAGAAGGCTGTTATCCCATTACTGCTGAGGGAGATTCTTGTGTCTAGTTCAACTAGCCCAAACGGTTCAATGCCTGTGATGTCCAGAACCAGGTTTATACGTATTGAGTTAAACAAGCCATCCTCCCATATGAGAACGCTATAGCACCATGTCTAGCCATGGCTGGTAGAGGATAGCCATGGAAAAGTTAGGATGTAAATGGGCCTCAGACTGGGCCCAGAAATCACCAGAGCAATGAATGCAAGACAGGCACTATGGGGGTGCTCAGGAATTAGGATTATAGTTGAAGACAGTTTTATTGTAGGAGAACACAGCAAAAGGATAATGCAAAACATGGTATCATGCTGCAACAATACCTGAATGAAGAAACAGTTTTCTAATAAAAAAAGCTAGTGGAAACACTTAGTCCTTTAAGGTTATTATGCAGCATACAGTACACAAAATAAGGAAGACCCCCTAGTTCATGTTGTAATGAGATAGAGTCTGAATAGCAAATAGCACCTAAAAGGTAGATAAAAGCCCTCTTAGATTGCAATTCTCTTTAATTCCATTTGACGGGTATAGTTTTTGATATTCTATTCTTCAGCAAAGAGCTGGAGGACAGCAACGGCTTAAAGGCTAACAACACTGTAAGAAGTCTAGCACTTAAGCTGAAATTTCCAGAGTACACAGCAAGCGAAGGGGACGGAAGTATTGAAAAATATGAACACACCACTCTTTTCTCATAGGTATTTGCAATGGCTATAGCAAAGAAGAGAGGGCATATTTCACAGTAGGAAGAAAGCAAGACTAGTTAACATTATTTTTGCGTGCTTGCACTAGATTATGACTGCTTCACGCCAGAACATGCTATAATATGCTTGAAGAAAAAACAATAAGCAAGCTATTTGTAATTATTTCTCTACCATGAAATTATCCTTCAAGACACAAAAGTCTGATTTTTAAGAATAGGAACTACTTTTGACACCACAGTTATAAAACACGTCTACATTTTTTATAAATTAAAAAAAATTAAAAATTAAAAAAAAAACCCACCCGTTCAAAGATACTAGAAAGCAGAAAAAGGCAAGAAAAATTATATCCTTTACAGTGTAACCCCAGTCACAGCATTACCATTACAAGCGCAGAACATCTCTTTTGAACTTACCTCTCCTCCGTTAACATACTCCATCACAAAACACAAACGATCCTTTGTCTGGAAGGAATATTTCAAGGACTTGCAAAGAAAACAGCAAAACCAAACCAATTATCGTCTTGTATTAACCCAATTTCTCGCACTTAAACTGTGACAAAAATTTAATTTTATCCTCTTAAGCAGACAATTCTGACTTGGTGAGAACTTTCAGAGTAATTAAAGGTGTAACTTCCTATCTGGAACTTGAGATGAATTAACACAAAAACCATCATGTCTTCCCTCATCTCTGCCATGTGGCCATTGATATGAAAACACCATGCTTATTATAATAAAATACTAAACAGTTATGGAAATACACAATTTTCTACTGCATTTCTGATTGCTATACATGGTACCAGCTGTTCTCACTCATCATATTTTATGATGTTCACTTCCACAATGCCCGTGAAGACAGAGATTACCACATTCTTTTTAATTCATCCCAAATAAAATCTTAAAAGTGATCTTAACCTCCAGCCTGCTTTCATCTCCAAAGCAAGGACTCTCTAGTTTCACATACTATGCAATGTTAAAAACACTGAGTGCCAAATGAATATATTTTTTTGTATCATTTTAAAATTGTAACAAATGTTATTATCTTAATTAAAATTTTTGACTTATCAATGTTGATTTGATTTTGCTTGGAAAAATTATACCAAAGAAAATCGACAGATGCAGGCTTGGCCTTAAAGAAATGAAATGCAGTAGAACTATACGTAACAAAATCATAAGGAGACTCATGTGACTTAAACACTGCATGTCTCCTTAAAATATTTCTTTAATAATAACAGAAAGATATAAAGATACAACTGCAGTGACATTGTTACATGATTTGATCCGAATTACACCTACTCCTGGTTACCTTTACACTCTAGTTTAAGAAATTTTGGCGGACCTCATTTCTCTTGACTGAATTTCCAAGAATATTTTGGCCAAGCAATGTAAATACAATCCTCTGCTTTCTAAAGGGTTTGTTTATGATTTTCTAAATAGGAAAGCTTCCATGTTATACTTTGATATTTTAATACAAAAGAGAAAATAATTTTTCCCTACCTTAAAATACATGTTAATTATCTTTTGAAATCAATGAAAAGATTTTCTAATATATTCTCAAAGGAGAGGAATCAGAATTACTTCTACAAAAGAAAGTCACTTTTAAAATTAAAACTATTAATCATAATTTGTCATGCATCTCAAAATTTTCATCTTCTTTTCAATATTTTCCTTCTATTAAATATTAACCATATGAAGACAAAGACATTGAAGTAGTGGGGTTTGAGTTTTGTTGCTCGATGGGCTACTTACATTGAATAACTAGTTATTTTTATCATTTTATTGAATTCTTAATGAAGTTTTCTTGGTTAAAATTACTTACTTGACACTGTAAAATCAATAACTTTTATTAAAAAAGTGTTCATATACAAAAATCACAAAAATTGCACAACAGTTACATTCTACAACTAAATTCGTTTTCAGTGCAGTTAAGCTTTACAAAATTATTAGAAACTTTATTTCTGAACTCTTAAACACATATTCTGATAAAGGAAATCATAAACACCAGGCAGCTACTGCTTGTTTACAGATCATCATGAGCAAGACTTCAAAATTTGTTTGTAAATGATGTTCATAACGGAACACCCATCATGTTGAAAGTTACCTGCTAATGTACTTAAAACTAATTCCTAATACTTACTGTTAAAAAAGGGTGTCTGGTGTTTTTCAATACTCTGCTTTCTGTAAGCGTATGAGCCACTTCATCCTGAGAAATAAAGAGCAGAAGTAGGTCTGAATTAAGATATAAAATGGTTATTTACTTAATTATGAGGAAAAGGTCAACACTTCCAAAAAGAGAAAGCTACAGTACAGTTTTGAAAAAGGAACAAACCTGAAAGAAACATGAAAAATAACTCACATTTTTTGAGAAAAGATTTTAGAGTAAATTTAAGTTTGGCAAAATACAATTTAGCGTATTTTATTTTATTTCCTTTTTCTTATTTTCTTGCTTTAAAATGAAGTCTTTAACTTTATATCCAATGCAGGGAAGGAAGAAATGATAATACTGGATTTGACAGTTAAAAAATATAGTCATCACAACTTCGCAGTTCTGGTATGAATCATCTGAGCAAAATATCTACAGAGAGATTGAACCAATTTGCACGAAACATACACAGGTAGTAACTGACAGGCAACGATAAAACCTAGTCTAATCTAGCCTAACGTTAAGCCAGTTTTTTGGTTTTTAAACATTCACTTGGTTTGGTGTTTGTTTTGTTTTTTCTTTAAAACAGTGTAGCCATACCAAACGTCCTCCCTCCTCATCCCCCTGGGCTGTCCTAACCAGCTAGGTGAGCAGTGCTCCTCGGACCTGGCCTGACCTCCTTCCCCGAGGACGCAGACCGCCATTTCCAGCCAGATTTTGAGAAGGGGGCAATTTGGAGAGAAACAGCAACACTCTCCTGTCCATGAGCCTGAACTGGGAGGATTAAAATGAGCCCTGCGCCAAAGAGACAGAGAGAAAGTAACCTGGCCCCCACGGGTGTTTGTGCCCCGGGAAGCTCACCCATGCTCGTCCCTCTGGGTGGCTGCGGGCAGGGGGCACACCGGAGGCGAGGAGGAGCCTGGAGGGGTGACAGCGAGGCCCCAAGGGCAGGGGTACGGCCCCTCACGCCACCAGGTTTGCAGAGAGCAGGGGCCAGGCAGGGACGAGGGGGAAAGGATGGCGGGAAGAGGGCTTGCCCTGCGCTGCAATGGCGAGCAGCTCCTAAGGACTAGGGAGAAAAGTAGGGTATTTCGGAGGTTCATATTAAGTACACACGGCCATTTTATGCAATTGTACCAGTAGTACATGCCGGGAATCCCCCCTCCCCAGGCTGCCAGGGGCTGGACCTAAAAAGCCTGAGAGCCATGCGCCTGGCTGAGCCATTTTCTGTAGCACTAAGCTGCCGCTGAGTATTATACAGAATTGAAAACTAACTTAGCGCAACTCAAACTTCAACCATAATCCTGCAGAATTAAATATATTTAGTCGGAGCATACTTTATTATCGCTACAAATAATACCAATGTAGCATTATTGTACTGCACATGCTTATCAGACTATATGCTCTGAAGATAAGGTATTATTAAACTAGAAAGTAAACACAGATGTCAGGAGTTTTAAATTAGACTTTAAAAATTGTCAAAATAGGAAGTAAAACAACAACAACAGAGTTAGTGGTAACAAATTACGATGCCATTTAGCTGAACAGCAGTGCAACAGTGAGTGTATACACTACAACCACATACTGAGGGAAAAACAAAAAACACTTCAAGGAGAAAAGCAAGCCTAAAGTTTTATTTATTTATTTATTTATTTATAAGCCTTGGTGGTTCACCACATGCAGGGCATAAAAAGCTGCCAATGGCCAGTTTTTCTGGCACTGCCTCAGAACTTTGTAATACTGGTAGCAATTCCCTGGTAAGCATAATATTAATCTGTCATGAAAATTTAGGATCAACAGATTCAGTCTGAACTGGGCAGATCCTATACAGCCTTCTAGATACAGCTCTCAATGCACCACTTTTCGGCTTCATGTTATGATAACTGTTACCGGTATGACCTTCTATAGTGTATATTATATCACATTACAGGCTGAATTGGGACTGCAGATGTATTCTACCTAGGGACCGTATCCTTAGCACTGATCTTCAGAGTTACATGTTACTGATAAATCCTCACGGCATACTTACACACTGACGGGGCTAGACAGCTAAGTTCAGGCTCAAGTCTCGTTTTGTTTTTAGTTTGGGGTAGAGTGGAAAAACTGGTATTTGGTGACCATAGGGAAAAAAAACCATGATCACTTCACTTGTGAAGATCTACGCATAGTCTATTTTTTATTCTTTCATCAGTTTCTTATCAATATACAACAATACTACAGAAAACTTAGGACCCCCTTCAAAACAAAATTCCAGTCCTGAGGAAATCAGATTTAAAAGACCAAGGTTCTCCCATTTTCATCACAGGATGAAAGGCATGTTTCCCCACACACTTAATCTTCTTATTAGTCTACAAATAGGCAGAAAACCAGACCCTGGTCTGCTTCAGGGAGTGCCAGGTTCTGCCCAATCTACCACTGAGCTAGCTTTCTGTTTTCAGGCAAACAGATCAACAAACAGTTGCATCCCTGATCTCTTCAAAATTCCTCTGGCTTTATATACACTTCTATGAACAAGAATTTTCGCTCAACAGGGAGAGACAAAGTTATCCGAGAATCAGTTTTAACCCTTCTAAAAACTCAGTGATATTGTAGCAGCCAGCAAAGTAAAAGGAAAAGCCTTAAAATTAAAAAATGTGGGTTTTATTTTATTGATACAAAGAAACAAGCTGATATGCTCTGAAGGCTGGAAGGGTATAACCGAGCAGCAGCAGAACAGGAGCTCACAGCAGTCAGACATAGGACTCCCCTGAGGACCTCCCGGGTGCCACGGGCGAGCAGAGCACTGGGGAAGGATGTCAGGCTGGAGACTGGGCCACAGCATGTAGCAGACAGATAAGACTCTGAGACCCACAGGGCAACCCACAGAGATTCCTGCCATTTATAAAGTCTTACAAGGAGGGCCACTGAGATGCTCCTTCTCATGCAGAATCAGGAGAATGCAGCAGCAATACCCTCTTTTCTTTCTGTATCTCCTGATTATGAAGAAGAAAAGGGCACTCTGTTGCTGTTAGTCCAAATCGTATACATGCCAACCAGCCTGTCAGTGCATGCGAGACAGCTGCTAAGGGCACGCAGAACTCACAGGTCACTCTTCTCTGGTGAAGATGTAAATTTACGTCTCTCCCCCTGCACCAGGGCTGGTTTTAATGAAACTCACGGAAATATAATTGGGTTTGAGGTTTCTACTCCTCTATCAAATTTGAGCAAAACTGATCAACACATTCAAAAGTTATTAGAAAGATAGACAAACGAACATAGAGATAGACTGCAGAACTCTGTAAGCCCTGTTTTCATAGGCCAATAGGAAAATTAGAAAAATCTGAAGGATATTTTAAAACAACATATATGTAAACCACAGTAGTTCCCATCCACATCCAGTTTTTACAAATACTGGTATTGTTAGCCTCAAGCATTCAAAATTCTCAGTCAGATCCACATCCCTCAAAAACCTCCTTACTTAATAATTGGGATTATTTTTAATTGTGTCACATGGTGATAAGAGCATGCAGGTTTCTTTGCTCTCAACTTGTTCTGTGCAAGTGGGATTCAAAACTTTAGAATTGCTAGAAACAAAGCTCAGAGTAGCTGATCTTCAAGTTTAAACTTAGTAAAATTATGACCAAGCACAAGAGCTAGTGACACTAAACTAATCAAGTTTAAGTGACTGGACAATGCCAGTTTAAACCACTTCTTCAGACATCAGCTTCAGACTTTTCTTGTTCCTCAAAAACTGAAAAAATAAAATTGTTAGTCCCATGCACAGCCATCTTATCTACCAGCAGGAACAGAGCACAGGCCCATTAAATTAACTGCATTTATTTGAATAAACCTGCAGTTGACTTAGAAAGATTTCTGAAGTATGTAAGATACCCTACAATGCACTTTTTCTTGTTTTAAACTTGGATTGCACTATCTTCCTGCCCAGTGAACTCCCTCAATGCTTTAGCACACTCTAGATTATAAGTCACTGGAAAAAGGCATGCAAAATCAGTACACGTACTTTTTTTGTACTCATTTTCTGAAGATACACACATATTTCTATTGAACTCAGTTACCATCAAAAATCAAATATACCTTATGTATTACAGATTATTCCATTCAAAAAAAATGACCCAATATTAAAATTATAACCTTCCTTACCTTTGCAATAATGACTTCTTTTTTCAAAATCTTCATAGCGTAGTATTTCCCACTAGCCTTCTCTCGAACCAGGATAACTTTGCCAAACGTCCCTTTGCCCAGTAATTTTAAATAGTCAAAATCATTCATTGTCTGTAACGAGCAAAGAACAAGGATTAACAAGACTTATGCTATCCAGTTCCAATACGCACACAAGTGTATCCACATGTAACCAAATGCTGTTACCAGTATAATAAGAACAGTTTACAAAAATAGGTACACTTCTACAATTAAGTTCATAATAGTTAACTGTATCCTTAAACCACTAGGATATATTATTCAGTACTATTATTGCAGTTCTCTAATGTCAAGTACTGTAGAGTATACTACACACACACACTTCTTTTTACAAAGCACATGCAGAAAAAAGTCTTAGCCTATACCAGCATTTCATGAATGCTCGACAGCTAAGAAAGCTCATCAACTCATGTATTACCAGGAATGCAAGAACGTGGCATATCAGTAGGTTTTGCGTAAGACCAACCACTGCGCTGATGGCTTTTTTGAAACATACATGATTCTCACTGCAATATTATACCAGTAAGACTCTACAACAGTCTTTGCATTAGAGGTGGACTTTTAAAAAGTTGAATACAGATTACAGTTACACGGTTTTTACATTAATCAATCTGGCTCTGAAAAGGAAGAGGTGGCAAGTTTTCCTCTTTTCATGTGACTCCATTATAGTGACCATTCAAGCATCTAGTATCACCCTAGTTTTGCAGGTTAAACGTAGTACATCCAAGAGCCAGTTCCTCAAACAGACAATTTGAGTCCAGTAGGTTTATCAGCTCAACTGGAGTGTCACACACAGCAAGAATATGACCAGATAATCTCAGATCCCAAAGCAGTTTAGCCACTTTCATGAGCACAAAGCTTGAGTCAATAATCGTCTTAGTTCTGCAAGTTCATTTCACAGCCAGTTCAGAAGCATCAACCCCATGGTCTATGCATTAGATGCAAAGATGAGGATGTAGAAAAAAGAGCACAATACTGAGAATGCAGCGACTGCACAGGGTCACCTTGGATTGACAGCAGGGTTTCTTTGGCCAACTCAAGGCCAATCATTGGCTTCCACTGTGTGTTTCCACAGCACATCTTTCAGCACGCTGTGTTACTGGGCTTGGTTGCAGCACCACATAACCACACACAGACCATTAAGCCACCCAGGAACTTTGAGAAAAGCAGTTAAAAGCTCTGAAAGACAACACACTCACCTATTCTTGTTATAGGATCGTCCTGCAGTATCAATAACCTTCCTTCCTTTGTGAATAATACACCTCAAAACATTTATAAAGAGTAATTATACTCCAAGTCTCAGTTTTGCTAAGTCAAATATATTTAATCCTGCTACGTGTGAGGAAAAGAGACGATCATGCCTTATCTTTCATCTTCCTACTGTCTCTTTCTATCACTAGTTGCAGCCTCAGGCAGTTTTCTTGAATACTGGCATTCCAGATAAACTTGTGTCTTCCACAATGGAATTAGTACTTTCCTTATCCCTGCCAGAAACATCTCTAAGAGCGCCTACATATCTCACACGCATTCCAAGTGTAGAGCTATTGGGCCTATCCCTGGTGTGCAATCACAAATAGGGGCAGCAAAATATATTCTCTCTTTTGAGAAAGAATAAAGAGCAAAATTTCCTTCTGAAATTATTTATTCCTGTAAGCTCAAGTGCATGATACTATTACTGTGGATCTCAAGTTGCTGTCAACAAACTGTGAAAATAATTTATGCAATTGCTCACTCAGAGTCAGTTTGAAATCTGCTCACGTAAGGGGTAGAATTGAAGTTCCATCAACCACTTTAATGCTGTAATCCCTTAGCTTTTAAGTGTTTAACCTGGAACATAAAAGCTGCAAAAGGTCTCCAACAGACTACTTAAGGTAACACCTGGATAGCTGGATATTTCAAAGCTTTATTAAAGAGAAGATGCCTTTCATATATCAATTTTCTAGCTACATCAGCAGGAATTAAATCTTTTTCGCATGTAATGGCTGATTGGTAGCTTCTAAGCAAACTACCCTTGGTGAATTCTATTCTTTGCTCACACATAAACATACTTAAACTTTTTGCACTGACAGGTCTTGTTTTGCTGCCAAAACCACCTCACATCAGGAAGAACAAAACTGCATTTATCCCAGTAAGAAATATGAGTAACAGAGATTTCAAAGGCTCAGTATACTTTTTACCTAAAGCAAATCCACACAAGTGAGTGTAAAGTTAAAAGTTTATGACCACAGACAAATCCTTAAATGGTCAACTTTTCCAAAAACTAGTATGATGTGTTACAACTAGCGATGCATGATGTAGTATGTAAAGTTGTGATCCTAACACTATGTGGCTACTAGTACTTAATCAACTAAAGGCAAGACCTCTCAAATATCACGGTCAGTAGTTTGGAAAGTCAGGTTATCTACTTCGATAGTTCTATGATAACCAACAAGCAAAACCAACCGCCTTTGTGCTAAAACAGTGAAAATTGACAAAAACACATGAAAAATCCAAAATGCATTCAAAAGACAATTCAGGCAGAAGATGAGTAATTCAGGGCAGAATCCTCCGTATGTTCACTCATAAGCTATTGTGTTCCCCAACAAAGAATGGCCAACAGCTTTACTGATAAAGAATATCAAGTTAGTGACTGTAACAACTTATCACTTAGAATCATAGAATCATTAAGGTTGGAAAAGACCTCTAAGATCATCAAGTCCAACCATCAACTAACACCACCATGACTCCTAAACTAGGCCCTAGAGGGCCACGTCTATACCTTTTTTGAACGCCTCCAGGGTTG
>WAAD01018796.1:17511-45818 GCA_013389945.1 Fregata magnificens
CTCGTACAGCAGTGGCCAGATTGAGCTCTAGCTGGGCTTTTGCCTTCCTGATTTCCTCTCTACATGACCTAACGAGCTCCCTGTACTCTTCTTGCGTAGCCTGCCCCTTCTTCCAAGCGTGATAGACTCTCCTTTTTTTCCTGAGCCGCACTAAGAGCTCCCTGTTCAGCCAGGCCGGTCGTCTTCCCCGCCGGTTCGTCTTACGGAACGCGGGGACAGTCTGCGCCTTTAAGACCTCCATCTTGAAGAGTGCCCAGCCTTCCTGGACCCCTTTGCCCTTCAGGACCGCCTCCCAAGGGACTCTCTCTACCAGCGTCCTGAACAGGCCAAAGTCTGCCCTCCGAAAGTCCATGGTGGTGGTTTTGCTGACCCCCCTCTTGACTTCACCTACAATCGAGAACTCTAACATGTCATGGTCGCTAAGCCGAAGACGGCCTCTGACCACCACATCTCCCACCAGTCCCTCTCTGTTTGTAAACAGCAGGTCAAGCGAGGCACCTCCCCTGGCAGGCTCCCTCACCAGGAAGGTGAGCTGCGTCAGGAAATTTCCAACAGTCAAAAATTCATGGGATCATAAGCAGCCTCAATGAGGTAACTTTTTCCCATACTTCTGATCTTCTTTGAGAGGCTGGACTTAAGAGAGGGACCATGAGAGTCTGAACAAAACCAGCTCAGAAAAGCAGCCCGTTGCCCACACGCAGAAGGAGGATCTTGGCTCAACTGAGCACAGACATGGGTTTCATGCTAAGGGCACCAAGCCAGTCAAATCGAAAGACTCATTCGCCCAAAATTTGCTTACATAATGTTTATCAAAGCAGTCATGAATCTAGCTGCAAGCTCAGTGAAAACAAGTTTAAAAATGTATGTATATTTATAGGAGGAAGGTAATAGGTTTGCAAGATTTTGAGCCGTGGCTTAACAGCAGATTATGGCGGTAGTGCTAGTTCTAAGAATAAAGTCTCCTGATGCTCTCATTCTTTAGAAGCTCAGCAGAAGGCTTAGAGATGATACACAGTGCAGGGTAACTCAAAAAGTCTGCCAAAGAACACAAGACCTTGGGAGATGAAAACACAGATGCCATAGCTAAGGGTGTACTGAAAACTGGTGAAAAAATGGAAATACTTCCTAAACCTGAGGAGTGTTGGTAAGCAAGTCCGGAGGCTCCCGTAAGATTGGATTCTTTCTCCTTGATGATTTTCCCACCTTTTTCATTCCTACTGACCTCTGAGGATTGAATCTTTTTCCTCATTACATTACTTTTTGGTTTCCTCTGAAAAATCTATTCTTTAGTCATCCTGCACTCTGCAAAACAGATTTGTAAACAAAGGAAAAGCAATGAAACTACAGGAAACTGCACTAACCAAAGAAAAGTATGATGTTCAGCCTTCTGTAAAGCCTATTTACTCCCCTATGGATGATCTGTTCAAAAGAATACAGTCTATTACAGATGTTGAAAATTCCTACCAAGGAACTAATTTTTAAAAGTTCCTGATTTGCACAAAGATCATACCATTTGGAGTTTTCATCTGACTTCATCAGGAAGAAACTCTACTTACAAGGAATAGTACAGCAAGAAATAAAAGCAGTTTGCTAAAAATTTCTAGTGCTCCTAATTTTAGTGATGCTATTACTGTAAAACTTAAGTGGCACATTGACACTGTTAAAAAAAAATTGCAAAAATGAAAAAAGTGCTTCTGGCTCTTCCAGCTAATCTGGCCAGGGATGTTGCTCTCATGTCTGTTCAAATCAAGTTCCACATCCTAAAGACTGTTTTCTTCGTAAACCTTTTGCTACCTTTTTAGAGAAGAACAGGCCCACTCCTCTCTGTCTTGTTTCTTAATCTGATTATGCTCTTCCACTCATAAGTATACCATCTGGTGCATGCACAAGCAAAATTCACTGGGCTTAGATGTAAAATCAGGTGACAAAACAAGCTTGTAGGACACATTGTGCAAAAAAATCCCTGAAATGAAAAGAAATCCAATACCAAAAAAAACCAACAAAAATGCATTAAGTCATTATAACTGAAATGGTTCTGATTATATTAACAACTACAAAAGGTTAAACAGAAGCTTTTCAGAAACATTTCTACAAAACAGAAACAGTTCTAAAAAAAAAAATATTTTTCCCAACTTCAATTAACACAGAGGGAGTGACAACTCCCCGACATTATGGTCACTTGATATTTTTGATTCCAAAAACTTCTGAGAACCTTTCGCTTCCAACAATCAGAAATCTACAGTGGGATTTTGAGTTTTGGAGGGGAAAAAAAAAAAAAAAACCAAAAAAAAAAAAACCAAATCCTTGCAGCCATCAGTATGCTCTTCACTGGCTACAAAAACTCCATTCTGCTCTATTATTAGATGTTGAATATCACCATTTTTCATTTCACCTTTGTTTTGTAGCGTTTGCTTTTGGCTTGTTGCCAAAGCCATTAAATATTCTGCAGCACTGCACATGCACTGTCCCAGCATCTTATTTCAGCATTTCTTAAAGGGTAAGTGGCAAGACAGAAACAAAACTGATCTTCCTCCTCCTCCTGTTCCCACAACCCCTTTTGTTGTATAGGAAAATGCACTGCGCTGTGAACAAGGAAAGTATACATTCCAGATAAACTACTTGTATTAGACAGCATTAATTTTGACACCTTGAAAATGCTTGTTGTTATGCAGTGGTTTTGTACTCCACTAAGAGGATACACAGGCTTGGAACAGTGCTCAGATCTTTAATAGAGCAAACCCAAATCCCTTCCACATAATCGCACTGCCTCTCAAAGACTGACACATCTCGAACGCTGCCTGTCTTGCTGTCACTTACCATATTTTACCCTAGAGCACAATCATTAAACATCTATGCCGCAAGGCTAAAAGTTCAATGTCAACCTGACAATGTACGATGAGAGTATTGTTACAGCTGTACATAATTAGTTTTTACCTTTTTCTATAGCAGAAAAAGGTTAGAAAATTGCATACAATGAAACAACATGAAAGAACTATGTTTGCACTGCAAACTCAAGTTCTCAAAAGTTAGGATGTGATAGAACTAAGATTTCCTATGACACCTTTGTTATATTCATAAGGGTATAGTTTCCAGCCACGGATTTTTCTATGATTCTTGCTTCATATACTGCAACGAACAGAACATGCTCTATGAGTAAAGGCACGCATTCACCATTTCTTTTCATTGTTCATCGTTCAAAGGCATTCCGTTACATTAGCTATAGGACTATTTTGCTCTGTCAGCAGACTTCCGCTTAGTTTTCTACAGGTTTCACTTCTGGCTAGAAAGAATGAGGCCAGTCCTATAGAAACAAGTTATTATTTCTCATGCAATTTCAATGCATTTGAGTCATGTCTATCCTGTATAGTAAATGAGAGACATCCGTCTGCATGATCCGTTCTTCAAGAGTAGTCCATACTTACAGAAACAGAGGACAAAATGGAAACACAAAATAATAAGCAAATTTTTGTGTGGCACTGAATCTTTAAAACATGCTCCTAGCTGTGTGTTTATCCTGTTGACTCTGGAGATACAACTACCAGTATGTTACAGCCAATACTGTACATATTCCTACTCACACCAAAAGCTGTGAAGGATTGAAAAAAAAAAAAAAAAAACCCACAAAAAAAAAACCCCATTGTTTTTTCTTACTTCACTGAAAACTAAAGCAGAGTTATTTTCCCAGATAGCAAAAAACAAGGTCATTAAAAGCCAAATCCTGCTAGCCTTTCTCATGCAAATGATCTAATTTGTACTGGGTATTATTTGCATGAGAAAGGGAGCAAATCTACTTCTCTAAAGAAAATATTTTACTACCATACTTCTAAAAGAGTAAACAAACAAAAAGGAAAAGACAAAAATAATAGTCAAATAATAAGCAGAATGTTAACATGTCCCTGAATGGTTGAACTTTGTTTTCCAGAACTGCTGTATCAGATAGAGTAACAAATAAATAAAGCTAGAGCAGTTCAGCTTTACTGAAATAAAACAAATAAGTACTTTTATACTTGTAATACACTGAAATTTATGTAGAAATATTATTCCCTGTATATTGTTTTACCCAACTAGACCACTCTACAAAAGTTCTTTACCTATTAGACTTGTCAGTTATTTTTTAATGTCGTTACCTTTCTTTTATGATGGGTTGTTGAAGCATCCATCTCTTCTTCTCCTATATTGTCTATCTGTGAAGTTGGACTACAGTTCATCCTCTCCTCTTCTTGCCTCTGAAGTCTGTCTGCTACAGCCTGGATTGCTTCTGTCCATTCTTCCCTATCATGAACAAGCCAACATCCCTATTAGAAACTCATAAAATACATCCAAATAAATGGTTTATAATGTTTTTCACATGCTCAATTCTCATGTTACACAGCAGAAGACTCTCATAAATTAATCCCTTCAATTTCCTTCCAAATTCTGCATTATGTTAAAAGCGGTGAAGTTGACCAGCATCAAAAAGGATCACTGCACAGTTAATTTCAAGCATTACCAGTGTCTGATTTTGTAAATATTTTAATAGTGAAAGCTTGGACACACTTGCTCCAGGTATAATACAGCTCAGAGCATGGAATGTCATCCCCTATCCGATACTATCGGATAATAACTTGCTATTTTAAGAGACTTTTTGGTATTCTCCCTCCCTGCAAGACATTTTCACAGAAAATAAATAAGATTTATTAAACCACACTGTGTGTTCACCTCTTTGTCTGTCTCCTCTTAAAACTCAACTTGTTGCCTAATTTCAAATTCTCCTGAGAAAGAGGCCCTCAAAGGTAATTAAATTCCTACAAGCATCATAAAAACCAGTGGCTGCATGGAGGGGACAAGCTGGGGCAGCTGAGCCCATGGCTATTCTGCATGCTGGCTAACCAGCACAGGTACACCAGCCGGCCCACCAGCACACCACAGCCCCACACCAAGTGCAGTACCTGCTGCTTTTTGCTCAGTCAGCAAGGGATAGGGGAGGAGTCTGGTGGTATTACTGAATGCAGTAGGAGGTACTATGCCACATACACAGAAGAAAGATAGGGTGGAGAAACAGTACCAAGGTAGAACAAAAAAAATTCTAAGTGAATATACTAATGAAAGAGAAACAACGGAAAAAGCAAAATCGTTGGTTCTTTATTGATAAAAACAATATGAATAAAATGAAATCATAGTATTAGTCTCAACAGGACAGTTGCCCACAGTGGGAAGACTCAGTGCATCTTACCAGAGACACAGTATAGAACCTTTTAGCAAAGTACACCATCCCATATCTCCTACATGCTTTTGGCGCATTAAAAAAGTTAATTCTTAAGAGTCTGTCTAGGTTTACTGAAACAAGAAGAACTAATAAGCAAACAGAGTACCTTATAACAAACATACTGCTTTCTGAGCCAAAAAAAGGAGCATATTCGGAGGAGTAAAAGGAAAATTTAAGACAGCAAGGCTGGAAAATACTTCAATGCAGGCTTCTATTGTTCAAAATTTAACACTTCAGAGACATATCATGACATAGTTTTGGCTTATTTGAACACACTCATCCCACCTACTCACAGGCCACTCTTACAATAGCTATGAGCTCAGCTAATACTTTACAGAAGCTGACTTATAAATTCTTCAAATAGCTGTTCAGATGTGCTCAGAATGTCACAGTTCCAAGTGCTGATCGCTGTGCAGTCCCAGCAGAGACTGTGCCGAGGCTTCTGAGTAAAGAACACAGAAAGCAAAACAAAAATAAAACCCTCACCGTTCCTCTGGAGTGTCTACGTGGAATGTCCTCTCTATGACAGTGGTCCACTGAAGACATCTGATAATGAATGTGTTTGGCTTTGGTCGCTCTGTTTTCATCAGTTGACATTCTAGAGAAATACATGACATTGCCTCTTTTATTACATTGCCAGTTAATGGGTGAAGAGCAAATAAAATCACTTAGATAAAATACATATAGGCTATGTATACCTATCCAGCATGTATCCAGCACATATAAGGAAATACAGAATGGCAATATAACCATGGGCTTAAACAAAAGGTAGCAGGTAATAATCATGAGGTGAAGCAAGCAGTCAGAGGAAGTGATGGAACTTGCATTGTTGCCCATATAAAGGCTGCGATCTCCATTTGCAAACTAGGACTGCACTATGAGGGTAAGAAGAGTATTAGATTCCGGATTGCTCTAGTATGCCAAGGTAACAGCAGTAGCCACAGGCACATTTTTCCATCTGTACCTGGCAGGAGGAATGTGACATTTTCCCTTTAGTGGTAACCATGCCACAATTACCCACGCTACTCTCACTTAAGGATTAGATTTATTGTAAAATACCCTACCTGAGAAAACTCCGTTGTTGAAATTAGTCTGATTATTAAATATAGAATAACCACACACAAACCCCCAGTGGGGCTGCCCCAGGAAATCATCTAGTTCTCTTTGTGCCCCAGGGCAGAATCACGTCTACCTATGCTATTTCTCATAAGTATTTCTCTAAACACTTTCTACAATCCCCGAAAAGCAGTAATTTCAAAACCTCTGTAAGCAAACTATTCCATCCAACTGTAAGGAAATTAATTATTTTTATACTTGGAAGATTTTTCCTAGCATTTAATGCAACTGTTCCCACAATTTAAGCACATTGTTTCTTGCCCTGTTGACTGATTTATTTTTTCAGCAGCTACCCCTTTTAGGGATTTGAACACTATTGTATCTCTCTTCAGTCTTCTCTGGCCTAAATCAGTTCAACCAATCTGTCCTCACAGGTTGTGCTTTCAGATCCAAGATCTTTCTTGTCACACAATTCTAGACATACAGTAGACTGCCTATTACTCCTTTGTCACAAGACCACAACACTAGTAATTCAGGCAATGGTTCAATGAGACTGTGTATTAGATTTTACGATGTAGCATACTGCACTGAACATTACATCTGCAAAAGACTGACCTACTAGAACTCTTTATTCATGTAAATATATTTAAGCATTTTTGTGAAGTTAAGGTTACTCTGTCAAAAGCGTAATTTGTTTTCACGCAGCTACGACGAAATAGACACAAATATCACATCTCATGTTCTGGAATGCTGTCACTCGTTCAAAACTGATCCAGATCAAATGTGTGACCTAAAATGATTTATCAGGTTCACAAATCAATCAATAATGAATATGGCAACAGAATTCCTGTTCAACTACGATCCACCGTAACTTCCTTTTGCTAGAGCTAGCACCTACCAGTTGACCCACACCTCTTACTGATGTAGTTGACTATTCTTTAGCATAAAACCTTGCACTTGGTGTATTACTTTTTATTTATTCCAGTTAATGTCAATGCTGTACAAAAGTCATGTTATATGACATGTACCACTTCACAAGGCATGCTATTCTTTCACAGAAATAAATTATATTGACTTGACGTATTTTTTCTTCACAAATTCAGAGTCCTGAAACTTCAACTATCATCCACAATTTTACAGGAATGCATTTTAAATATTCTCCAAGGAACTGCATCAGACCCAGCAAATTTCTAAACACCCAACATACATAAGTACCCTCTACCCTGCTTTTGCTTTCTCTCTTATACCTTTATTGCCAGTGTTAATTGTACAAGATGCATACTCATAGCTGACCTTCTGAAATGCAGCTGCATACTGAAAATACATTAAAGCAACTCTCCTTAATATTACTAGCTCATAACAAGCTTAAAGTCTTAGTTCAAGGCATTGATTTGTATGCCTGAACACCTAAACAATTTGGGGCATGATTATCTAAGAAATGGCCTCTGTCTCCATGGTATAAAGCCACAGCAAGTATCAACAGACTTACTTGTACCGGACTATCCTTAATACAGGCATGAAAGAACTGATATTAGGGAGGTCTTTGTGAGGACGCCTTGATTTAAGAACTTTCATGCATACTGCAATTTTTTTATTTGAAAAAGCAAAGAAGAGTGGAAGTGGATATGTCTGTCAATAGGATTTTTTTCTGCAGCTTAGCAGAACTCCTCAGAAGCTTGACAGAAGCATGTACAAGAAACAAAAGAGGAATAAAGTAAATATTGCACTACGCAGGTGTATTCCTTGATGCACAAGCCTATACGTTCACCATACATCTATGAATTATTATGTAAGTCAGACTGCTCACTGGGCAAGGAGATGACATTACATTTAACAAACCTGCATACACTGTGGAGACTCAAAAGAGAAACAGTAATCCAACCTCACTGCCTTTATAAACTCAGCTAGGTCTTGGATGGGATGAGAGCTGTGCTCAACATGTAGAGGAAAGAGCTACAGCAGGATGGACACAGGAAGAGGGATTTTAACACAAAAGCTGGAAGAGAAACAAGGAGGACAGAAGCAGATGATGGGAACTTGGGGAGCACGATGAAATAGAGCTGCTTAGGATACTTAACCAGGCTGAGTGCAAATATTACTCACGAGATCAAACAAATCCCCATCTTCAGAGACATGGTTGAAGTCCAAGTTATGATCATGACGACAGTGAGGCTAGGGTTAACAAACTATCTTAACTTCCTCAGCTGCAGCTCTAACGAATGTGTCGGGCTACCTTCACAACAGAAGAGACTAGAAGCATTGTCTGCTCTAAGATTATCTCATCTTACTCCTGACGAAACCACCCTCTCATCTTTAATCCTATCACACTTCAACCATGTAGGTTGAAATTTTCTTTGCTGGGTGTCTGCCTAAAGCTGCACGCTGCTGGAAAATACTACTTTTTGGAGACAAGACTTAAAACTTGGCAAACCAAGACCTTTGATATCCTTTTAGTATTCCTGTGAAAATGTAAGGCATCTGGCCACACTACATGTGGGAAGGATAAGAGTGCAGTAGGAGGAGGGTAAAAAATTACAACAATTACTAAAGCATAAAATCATTGAAAACCTATGCATTGAGTATAATCCAGAGGCCACAGCTATCTCCTGCCTCTACACCTGCTAAACGGAAAGCTCTTTCTCCTATATTCATAGTGCCTCATCCTATTCTTCAGACAATAAGAAAAAGAAACTACCTCGTTGAGGCAAAATCCAATACAGAAAGATGGCATACAGCAAGTTATTTACAGAAGAGATGTTGGGAAGAAAAGACTAGGGAATAAAGGGAGAAGAGTGGAAATGGGACAGGAAAAAGACTGGAACCTGTGTGAGAAAGAAAAACTTGGGGGATAGCTAGGGTATAGCTAATCTAGAGTAGCTAGTTTAGGAGAAGGAGGGTAAAAGAAGCTGCCAGGGACAGAAAAGTGAGGTTAGGACGATCTTAAGGCAAAAAGGTACCGAGTCAAACCTGCAGAAAAGTCTGTACCAATTAAAAAGCACATCCTCTCCAGTGCCTGTAATGGAGCCAAAGATTTTGAAATTCACTATTCATTTCCTGATTGCAAATACATAGAAAAATGCATACATTAAAATGGCATTAATTTAAGTTTGCAAACTCAAGCACGCAAAAATTGGAACTAACAGAATTAAGCCTGCCTATGTCCAAATGCTACCTATAATATGGTCTTTACCTATATATATACACTATACTATATATAATAAATATATTATATATAGAAGTATGTACATTATGTAAATCTGTATCTAATATATAGATGTATTATTGGTATTATCTATATCAATTTTTTCAGACAGTCCTCAAAATGATGATGCACATTATTAACAAGAACAAAACATATGGATACATATACTAAGCTCTGTAACTACCAAAGAGTACATACTCTCTGAGTTTTCATTACAGATGATTAACTAAATCAATTAAAGGTAATAAAAAATACCTTAGCAACTGCAAATGGCACTGAAAACATAAAAAAAAACCCAAAAATGCCATTTAGCTATCACTGAAGGACGCTATTGAAAAATAAAATCTAGCAAAACTTAATGAGCTTTTTTAATATTCTGTTAGAAGTGGCTAAAGGTTTAATTTCCTTGTGGAAGGTTGAAATTGAATATGTTCCTATCTTTTCCTTCTGAAGCAAAAAGAGTTTCAGAAAGAAGTGGAGGACCAATGTATTTCTAAAAGTGGTGTGCTACCCATCCTTCTCCAGTAGATAAAAGTAACTGAAGTCTGCTGATATTTAATACACCCACATGCTTCGTGTGCTACTGTATACAAACGTATGGGATAAACAACATTCCTGTCATGATTGCAACATGAATAAAAACTTGTTTGTGAATGTCTTTCACCTACAGCTAGAAAAAAAATAATCTATTAAGATGAATAAGTGCTGTGATACACAGTTACTGCTAATTACCAAAATATTTTTCTACTAATTACTGGAAAAACTGTAGTAGTTTTAGACAGAGAAAATAGTTTGGAAACTACAAAAGCACAGAAAAACAAGTGAAACTGGCTACTGAGAGCTGGCTCTGAACACTCGAGTGATAGTTGGGTCATTACCAAGAGTAGAGAACACTCTACCATAATGTCTTCAAGTTTGCTACTATACATAAACATATGTAATTAAAAGGCTGAATCTCAACTCAAAACAGTTGGAAGTCGAAATTATCATTCAGAAAGATGAGTAAGCCAGTAAACAGACAGACTCAACTTTGTGTTCTTGTATGCTAGCCATCTACAACTTGGAATTACACGTTTTAATCCTAAAGCTTTCTGTCTTGCTGGGATTAAATGTCAGTCATGAGTTTTCCCCTTTAATATTAGAGGGGATGAAAAACCTTGGGGGAGAACACTTGTTTGAAGCAGCAAAATACAAAACCAGTAACAGAAACTGGCAACTCTGTTCCAACAAGTCTGTACCACTTGTTTGGCCATTTTTGGATCTATATAAAAAATGTAAAAAAAAAAAATAAAACCAGTACAAAGAAATGCAATGGATGTTTCTCAAGTATTGAACTTTTCTTTTTAAAACAAAAAAAAAAAGTCAGGTACATACCAGAGGTTAACGTTCATCTCCATATCCACAAACAATCTGACAATTCTAAAATGCTAGACTATCTTTTTCAAATAACTGCTACTATCTAAATTAAGTAGTTATGCTAGTTAAACTCTCCTGAGCAACTCTAACTACAAACTGTATTTCAAAACCTTCTGTTTACTTTACACCATTCTGAACCACAGATGACAAAGTTTGCTTGAAGCTGTAATTACTCTGCAAAGCTGGGAAGCCAATTAGAGGGCCTGAAACCTGCCAGTTCCAAAAAAAAAAAAAAAAAGCACAGATCATCTGTTCAGATTTTATTAAAAAGTTTAAAGTTTGAATTCTATAACTTTAACCACATAATCACCAGTGTTCTTTTCCTAAATACATTCATTCAGCATGAAAAATAGAAAGAACACTGATACCATTTTATTATTTCATATACGGAAGCTTTCAACTTCAGCAGAATTTGTTGATATGGCTCGACAACAATACTAAACATACAAGCAGGCATAAAAAACTGCACTAAAAAGTGAACAGAAGGTTGCATATTTGAGAAATTATTTCTAATACAGACTGAGTTTTAGCACATAAGACAACTTCCTCTGATTATCATACAATATAAAAGAAATAATATTGAAACACTGCTTGCATTGTTTAGAATATAGGTACTTTTAAATACATACAGAGAGTGCTATCTATATACAGATATCTATATCTACCTATGTATCTATCTATTTGCATTACAATTTAACATTGATTTCTTATTCCTCTCTTGGTCTTTCCTTCACAAGATGAACACTTTTGTCCCAACCTTTGCCTATTCAGTTGCTACTGCCATTGTTTCTTTCTCATGTCAAAATTTAATGAACACACTGCTTACAAATACCTTTTTCCATTACTGCTACTCTGCACTCCAAGTCCACACTTTTCTCTGACGACCTTTTTTGTCAGACAAGTAGTAGACAAGTAGCAGAACTAATACACCATTTTCGTAACATTGAGACAGATACACGTGCTTTTGCTCATACGCATATGAAAAGCCATGGCTTTCACATATATATACAAATATATCTGTATACACACACCCACACACACACCCTTAGCTTGGTCCTCTCTCAATTCTCCCACTTGTTTACCTACTCCTGGTGGGAAAGCTACTTTTCTGAGGCTTTCCAAAAGGCTCTGTCCTTTCTCACTACATTTTATCTATGGGGAGTATGACCCTAAAAATAAGTCTGGTCACACAGAGATTTATGCGAACAGCTTAATATCCCTTCTTTGGTCCCAGCAAATGCAGTTTTCCCCTAAAAATGTCATCCCCAAAACTGCTGAACAGATCCTTTTTCTCCATTGTCCCTTTGATCATATCACTCTTCTCTTTGCATGCCTCTTTCTTACCCAGCTCTATCACATCAAATATAGGTAGCTTTTCAACATGGTCTGTCCCCACAGCCTACCCTCATTCTTGGTATCACTCTTTATTCACTATGAAAATGCCACCCATCCTTCTACTGTTCCAATTTCAGCACCATTTCTCAAAAGCATGTCTAATTTCTCTCTGTTTGCCATACTGGTTCTCTTTTAAAGCCTCCTTAAAACTCTCCACCACGTCTTAAAAAACAGGAGGGAGGGAAGTAGGGAGAGAGAAAAGAAGGGAGAAGACAGTAAAAATCTAACCTTGACAATGGATTAGTTGTTGATGTGCTGAGACCACTGCCTGTACTACAGGCTAATACTGTCTCATTGTTTTCTCATACTCCCCCCATCTGTTTGCATCCATCTGCTGTCCCTTGTTTTATATTTGGAATTTTAGTATTTTGGAGCAAGGACTGACTTTTTGTTCTGTACGGGTAGAAATCCCACTTCTGTGGGGCTTGGCTCATGACAAGTACTTATATGTGCTTTGATGATACAACAACATATATGACTGCATAATAAACACAAGAAAACTTAATTATATTCCTTAAAGCTGAAAAAGGTCATCCTTGATGCACTTCATCATGCTGGAAAGTCTTTTATCTCCAACACTCCACAAAGTACTGAAGTAGCATCCATGTCTTTCTGTCATTACAACTCGTTTGCCATTTGCCCCTTCATGCAAAGAGGGAGAATGAAAAGAGGAGATTTCTGCATGTTATTGTTGGGTTTTGCCTGGGGTTTAGTTTCTTTTCATGGAAGACAATAAAATTATACATCCTTCTCTGTATTTCATGCAAACACCCCAATTTTATTTACGCAACTGGGTGTATCACACCAGCATAAAAATTCTCAGACCTGGCTATAAACCTTGACCTGCCATGCTCATACCAGGCCCTATTTAGAGATAATTGGAAATTACAGTATGCTATACTGGTGTCTGAGAAAGCACTGTCCATTAAAATGGAACGATGAGACCAAGGAACTCATTTTCATTCATGACCCAAGCGAAGAACTGAATCCAAACGTCTAAGTCAAATGACAGAATACCAACTATACCACCTAGAAACCATTCACAAAGTAATATGACAGCCTCCCAAAGAAAACTGCTGGTCCAGTTTTCCAGAAAGCTAAACATTTCCCCATCCAACACAGACAGTAATATCGGTTATACACATTAGATTTGAGTTCGAATTTCCATAGATGCATTTGTATGTGCAGTACATTACACATACATTGCCTTTTTCTCCCCACAAGTATTTTCAGCATTGAATTAACATGATTTATTCAATTGCACCATTATTATTTTGGAATGAAATCTATACTGTAAGTATCTACAGTTACTTGCTTATCTCTGGGTTCATGTCATCCAGTGTTGTGACAATTAAAAAAAACTGGGACTTTAAACTTAAATCTCGTTGAGAAGTTAACTGTGGAGTTGCACACAAGGTCATGTCTCATGCCAAAGTATTTTGATGCATAATTTAATCTCACTTAAAACATACATATGTATTTTCCTACCCCATTTCTTTAGAGAGTGTCTTCAGAATTCTTTATAGCCCTAACATCATTCCCCTGAAACCTTTCAATTTTCATGTTTTGAAGATTTTTAAATCCCCAAAATAACAAAACCTTGTCTCTGGCCCACTGAAAGATTAAGACTAGGAAAAAGTAGCACAGCTTCTCCATTTAGAATAGGTTCATCGATAATCATTTCTGCAGAGAAAAAAAATAAAGGAAAGGTTATAAAGGGTTACCTTCTCACAATAATTAAAATTCACTTTTTCTTTTCAAAGACAAGAAAAAGGGTAGCTGTACCACAGAGTGCTTAGAAAGCACCATCTTTCAAGATAGGAAAGAAATTCCAGGTGACATCATTTTTGGCCAAAGCTCAAAGGCTACCGTGAAGGCATACAGCTCTTTCCAATTATTCCCCACGTAAAGATCAAAATGAAGGCAAAGGGCCAATTCTTAGAGATACCTCATCCCAAACGTGCTATGTGATTACCTACATACTCATTGCATACGTGAGAAGTATTTTTTTATGAATAAAGCCACAAATGCTCCTTAACTAGAACTGAAGTAGAATTCTTCTGCACTCTGCTTTCCCTACCAATGATGACAATCAAAGACCAAAGTGGTTTACACAAAGCAGTGTTGGTTCTACCTACGCGACACCGGACCAGTTAAAAACAGCGTTGTGAGGCCATGTTGGTTTTTGGGGTGCCCACTGACACATCCTGTCACCCAGAGTACTAGTTTTGTTCCAAAGAAGCATAATGGGGTTTTAAAGGCCAGGACATTTTTTTTCAGGCCTCTGCCTGTACACAGAAGCTATACCAATCAAATCCAAATTATTTTTAAACTGGTTCTGACTGCATAAATGCTTAAGCAAAACCAATTTACATTAACATATTTTATTTTGCAGTTGCAGTGGGCTAGGAATGCACACCCACTCAGTTACCGTGACTCAGTCAATCAAGACTATCTCTTTAAGCTACAGTAGCTCGATTACTTGCAACTGCTTGTCACTACCTGAAAAGAGGTGAACTGATTTTGAACCAGCCAGTTCAAGTAAGCTCACACTTCTCAATTTACCTCTGAAAACCAGTATCGACCAGTTTTAAGTTTCCACAATGAATTTCCCACCAATGTAATTACATTGCCTTCATTTATCTTTAACTGTATGGTTAGATACCACGGCACAACTTTTTGTGAGTCTAAGTGCCAGGGCATGAGCATTAAGAAACTAAAATCATCCTTCAAATACACAGCTCTCTCAACTTCCATGTTAAAAAAAGAAGGCTCTGTTTGGTGTAGAATAAGCTGGCTCCACAGGAGAGAAACCAGAGTGATTCCTACACACTATCCAGTGTCACCAGATCTGGCTGATCTGTTCACCCCTGCAACCTTGCGGCAGCTCCACAGATGCAGTGCACGGTGCTCATCGCCGCGTTTCGCATGTGCCCAAAGGCGGGAGAGCAGCGGCCAAGGGGAGGCAACGTGAAGCCCCTGTCGAGGACACCGAGGGGCCAGTCCTGCATCCTTCCCCGGGGCTCAGCTGCATCCAGCCCCGCTCTGTCATACCCTTCAGTCAACTCTGTTTCACCTTCAGGGACACACTTATGCTCCAAGGAAGAGAGATCCCTCACCTCCATTTCAGGGCCACGTGGTTCCCCTGCATTTTGGACGACCAGCAACAGGCTGAAGCATGCATGCACTGCCTCAGGCTCTCCCTCTCCACGGAAAGTGTCTACCTGTTTACATACCTGCTTCCCAATGCCTTCTCCCCACATTTCCTCCCAAATCACCCCAAGAAAAGGGATGGCCTCTGAACACTCCATCCTATGACAAAACACCACGTGATGAGAAAGGCTTTATTAACAGACATATTTAGCACTGGAAGCACTGTTAGCAGTATGTAAAATAACGTCATTCTCTCCGGCCTTCCTGTCATTCCCAACAGAGTATGTGGATGACACAAGACCAGGGAGAGAGGAATGCTCAGGTGCAGGACTTTAAAAGTTATCTTGGAAGAAATCAGGGAGCCACTCTAGGGAAAATGCTACTATGCCTGGGAAAGAGCCTTTTGCAAAAGTAAAGCTGGTGTTGCAAGAGCAGAAGGCAGCGGACACTGGTGGGAAAACACCCACATGATGGAAGTAACTAGTTTGACAGAGCTGGATATAAAAGTTTTAAACTACAGAACAAGTATCATACAAAGCAGAGCTGTGCAAGCTTTCCAATGTTCAACTCCAACAGTACTATGAAAATAATACCACAGCCTTGGCCTTTTCTGCTTAAATAACAAGCTGTAAGCAAGAGCCAAAGATGTCTATCATTTGGAGAGCAAAAAGTAGACTGAGACCACACTCTCACTTTACAGATAGCTACAAAGATTACATGAAGATAGGACTGTAAAGACATATCTTTAAGTCCCTGCCAACCTAATCAAGATGGTATTAACAGTGATCTCACACTCCATCTGCCTGGCTAGTAATTTATGAAAAACGTACTTCACTATTACAGGAAAAATATGTTGCAGTGCTTGTGGCCACAAACCTACTGCAGCAGCTCAGGAACTCTTGGATCAGAGGCCATGAGACCAGTTCTTGACATTTACCAGGTACTGCCCATGAGATCTGATTCATTCATATAGCGATTTTGTTTGTTTGCCCTACTGATGATCTCATCTTCAGACACATAAAATAGCTGACGAAAAACTTACAGTCCCTTGCAATTTAGAGTGTAATACCATACTGTTTCGCTTTTCATCCTGTGAATTCTACATAGGTACTTCACTTAATTTTATGGGATTCTTTTTATGAGTGAAAAATCTCCCTATTCTTGCACTGATCACAATAATTTCTGATTAAATTACTCCTTTTCCTGCCAGAAAACAGAAAAACTCATCTTGCTTACCAAAACTGTATTTCTTCTAATATTCCATGCCTGTTCCTTTAACTCACATTGCCTTAAAATCAGACCTATGGGGCTTGTTAGTTGCAGAAAAGCTGGGGTTTTGGTTTGGTTTTTTGGGGTTTTTTGGGTTTTTTTTGGTTTTGGAGGCGGGGAGGTCGGTAGTGGTGGTGATGGTGTCATTTTGGAAAACAATATGAAATCTTCCAATTTCCATCAAGGCAAAGTTCAGGGGCAGCATTCTAATATCAGAATTACATAACATGACCTTGGGGTATCAAAACAAAAAAACCCCACCAGTATCACCACACTGGAATTAATTGCTAATTATGCATTTCTTCGCTTGGATCATCCTTCTGGTTGCTGCAGCAAAGGAAGACTAGATATGCAATGAAGAACATGGTAAAGCAGGACAAAAAACCCTACTGTAGCTCTACAAATGTTCTTTCTGCTGTGCATTGGGGAAAAAGTATCTAGGAAACTACTAGCTGCTATAAATGAGTACGTTAGGATATTCAGAGCAGTAACTAAGGAATAATGGCCTATGATCTAGTCAATTCCTACTCCTATGAACAACTTAAAGACATCACTGCTTTTTATACTGAATAGCAACAAGGTGAAATGAGCATCTAATATTATCAGAAGCCTTGCATGCTCAATATTTGTAAGACTTCTGTCACAATCAGAATATGCAAAGTTTTCCTCCTCTCGTTGTGGGACAAGACATGGGCTTGGAACACGAGATTATTTTTTTTACCAAATAAAACACCCAAATTACTTCATATAGAAAGGCTGAGTCAATCTCAAGAACAATTTCATCAAGAAAATAGGTAAATTCAGTCCAAGCAGCATTTCTTCCATCTTCAGCAATGCAGATGAAGGGGACCCTTTCCCTAAGTACATGCTCTTGTGGCTCCAATATCCTCTATAAAACTAAACACCGCCATTTATTGTGTTGCAGTACGCTAATACAATTTTGAAAGAAATTGGGTAAATTTTCTAAAGTTCCTTTGACAGTTTCTAGCTATGATATGCAGAACTCGGGGAGACTTTTTGCCCCCTTAGTTTCGCTCCTCAAATACTTTCATTTCTGTTCAGAAACACTCTTCTACCAATCTCACTTTGCCAGATCAAAAAAACCCACGGATTTGTCTTTTAGAAACATTATTGGAAAACAAGAAATCAAAATGTCTTCACTTTATCCAACATATACACACTTTGTAGCTTTGCTAATATATGCAAATTGTCTGATTGCTCGAAATTACTGATTAACCAGGCTGGAGAGCTGATTACCTGATTATCCAAGAGAAAAATAATTTAGCATGATTTTGTGTCATTTGACAGTCTAGATAATTTTCTAATTAATTTGAGTTTTCAAGTGAATTCAGAGATACTACTGAAAAAGAGAAAAGAGGTCAATGATCTGCATAAAGGTAAGCTTTCCAGGAATTTTCTTCTTAGAACAATCATTTGTCAAATGTTACTGTTAGTCACAGACACAAAAATGAGAACTTAGACTCCCCAAAATACTCAAAAACTAACCCATGGTAAAATCTTCAATGCTCTTGTAAAATTATCTTGTAGAGCTGGACATAAGTGGTGCATTAGTCTGACACATGTCATCAAACTTCCAGTGTTACCAACAAATTCTGAACTACACATGAAGCAATATGTACCAGATATTTTGTCAATATGCTGAGAGAATAATAAATACTGGAAATACGTACTTGCCACTGAAAAGTTGTTGAGTGGATATGGCAGATCCACATCCTGGGGCTTCTCCTTATAGCCTATGAAAGAGCCATCTGTCTTCAGCAGGAAATATCTTGGCCGCCAGTTTTTTATATATTCTCCTAAAGGAGAAAAAAAAATATTCATTAGTACTGTAGAAAAAAACCTTTGATATTAAAAACCATAACTTATTATCACTGTCTAACATTAATTATACCAAAACCTTTTCAGATGTTTTCAATTTACAGAGGAAAACTCAACTCCCTCCAAAAGAAGATAAAATGGAATTGCAACACTAAGCCTGGAGTATACAATGATGCCTCTGGAATAAGAAGTTACAAGCAATATATAGTAATATTCCATAATTCTAAATTTTATCACACTATACTCTTCAAAATCCTACATCTTTACACCTATAAACAGTTCGAAATTTGCTGCAGGCAAAAATAAGCACTACAGCTTGACTTTTAATAACAAAATGAAACCTAAACTACTACAAGGTAGAACATTTATCCTGCTGAGCCAAAGCAAAAACCATTAATTTCCTCAAAACATACACTAAGCAAATACAAGAAGGTTGGGGGTAACAGGAGAACATACAAAAAATATACTTAACAAATACAACTGAAAGCAGAAGGAATAAAAAAGAAAAAGTAGAAGCCAATTACCTTTTAAGAGCTAAGTCCACCAATAAACCCTCCACCTTTACCCTACCCTAGTCTGAGCAGAAGATTCTGCTAGCTAAGAGGTATTCAGGACCAGAAACACACAGAACAGGTCAGCAAAAACATGATAGCTTAATTAATGCCACTTATTTGCTATTTAAGGGTAAAAAATCTCTTTAACAGCATCATACTTTACAATGCCACATCAAAATCTCAGCAACAATTTCATTTTTAAAGTGCAATTACTCAGCTAAGTACAGGTGAGTTTAGATTTGCCTAAGTTTCACCACCTTTGATTTCTATCAGCTCTGCAAAGTAAATAACATATGTACAAGTACTGACTAAGACTTTAAATAAGTCACTGTTTCATCACTATACCAGTGAACGTTTTAAGAAAAAAAGTGTATGTAACAATGCAGAATTTCCAACCGTGCCTAGGACTTCTCACCATTTGGCAAAATGCTCAGAACTGACTAGTCCAGGGGCAGCACTGGTCCTGGGCTATGCCCAGCCCTTTAGTGCCATTTGCCACCCCAGCACCCTGTTAACTGTAGCTACGTACCTTTTAGACAATTCGAAAGAAAGAAGTTTACATCCTTCTGACACGGAGATTACTGCATTAAAGGCTCATCTAAAAATTCATTAATTGCATCTTCACCTTTCCATCAGAGCAATCAACTAATTGTCACTGAAGTTCAACATGGGAATTGTTAATATGGCCTTGACGAACTTGGTCACAACTTATAAGGATTTTGACGAGGCCCATGGCTTAAAAAAAAAACTAACTGCAGCCATTAACATTTCCAATTTTCAACATGTATGTAAGCAGAGAAACAGAGTAGGGAGTAGGAGATGGAGAAGAGGAAAGAGTGAGAAAAATGAACACCAGGCTATTCGAGCTGACTTACGTTTCCTAGCCCTCAGGAGCCAAACTCTTCCTATTTAGTCCTGTTTCTAGATAGCAGGATATTTGCTTGATTTTGTTATCTAGACATTTTCATATAAGTAGAAAGAAAATTGTAAAAGTCAAAGTGTTACTTAATTTGACCACAAAACTAATAGAGCAGATACAGTGCTAGTTACATTTGTATTGACTCACAACTTTCTGTCTCAGATCTCTGGTGCTAGTTCAGCTGGGAACATCCCTACTGACACTGCCAGTCTGAACTGATTTCTCAATGGGAAATCCCAGCTAACACAAAAGCAAACAATAAAAAACCAAAACAAAACAGAACAACAGGTATGAGATATTTGTAAGTTGGAGAAGAAATACAAGTGCAGTATGGGAAAACAAATGTGTAACTTTAACACCAACAACAGTGAAAAACTATGTCATCATTACATGAAAAGGTAAAGACATTTCTTGAATTAAGTTTGTTGAATACCTGAAAACACAATAATCACAGGCCAAAGTAAAGGTATGATTCATATTTTAAGAAAGTTTAAAATACTCCCTGCAACAAATTTACTGAAATCTGCATAGACTCAAAAGTTGAAGCCAAAACAATACCTTACATATCAGATCATCCAATATAAGTTTTTAAAATATCGACATCCTAGTTGCTTTCTTAAACAGATCATGAAGAGAATCTTCTGTACAATTCTAATAAATTATACCTTGTTTAGTTGTAATAGTAAGTGACTGTTATGAGACAAAGTGCCTGTTATTAGGTTTAAAATCTATCAACATCTTAGACTTATCAAGAAGGTGCGTTAACTGGAAGGCAGGCAGCTAAAACTACTGAAGAAGAATTCAAGGACAGCATGGAGAGGATACCAACACACCTAAAGCAGGTCAGCCATCCCACGGTTCAGGTTTCAAAGACAGTCCTCCTTTCTGTAAGGAATAAACTGGACAGGGAGATAAGCAGACTCTGCTCTGACAATCAGAGCTGACAGGGTAAGTACACTCATTAGTCACTTCAGAAAGAGCAGAAACCTTCGCTTACTTACATACACTCTCCAGAGCTAAACCTGTAGAAAAGGAGATTGTTCTAGCAGGTGCCCTTAAGAGACTCAGCGCACATTTCCCTGATCGCTTAGTCCCCCTTCTCCTCTTAGGACAACACTTTAGATTGCATTTGGCTTCTACTAGGTACTCAGAGTCTCTTAATCAGAAAACCGAACAGATTTTTGATCATCTACTGGGTTAGGCAGCTGATGTTCTGCCTGGAGAAAAACCATTAGAAGAGTATGACTACCACTTCCAAGCTCCTCTAAAGAGAGCTAGCGACTTTGGACAAAAGCTAATCACAAGAAGATATAAATATTGAATGATGTGTAAGTACCAGTTTATCCATGAGCACAGCTGTACCTCTGTCTTCGCCCTGCAAACTATAGCCAGAAACAGGACATGTAATTTAAAAGCAATTGCAAAACACTATGGCTTCATAAGCATCCATATATTTCTTTCATAGACTTATTTCTTTGAAGAATGTTTCTCCTAAATGGTTCCCCAACATGAATCATGGTCAGACTACTTTTTCAAGACATCTGTACAAACACACACACACAAAAAACCCCTAGTTTTGTCTTTAAATGACCGATATTCCAATCCCTCTTCAAGGCCTACACATGAATATTTATCATCTGCCCTTTATTTATTTTGTAATTTAATTAACAAATGGGTGAACACTTTTGAAGACTAAAGTAAACAGTGGTATCAGTGAACAGTTCACTTAGCTGCTAAAGTGGCTTAATGGCTCTCAAGATGCACTCTAGGTGCTCTCTTATAACTGCATTCCTTCTACATAATCTGCTTAAAGATAGAAAAACATTTTAGTCCATACTTAATAGACATGTGCTTACTGAGCAGCTTTGAAACAGAAATCCTCAATACAAAAAATACTAAAGCATAGCAGAGTATTTGAAAAGAAAAAACACTTCCACATATCTTCTAACTTACCAGCCCCACATTAAGAAAAAAAAATATATTTTGCAGTATGAGCAACATTAAATTACTTTAAAGATATCTGGAGTGTATGTTTATCAAATACCTCGACACAAGCAAACAACAGGAAATTTACATGTGAAATTCATTAATTCAAGTGAAGAGAAATTCCATGAGAAAGGAGAAGTCCAGGCAGGCTAACCAAACCACAAGATATTCTGACAATTTAATGAAATGGAGCTGCGGTACTTAAAAAAGCAGTGGATCTGCCATAGAGAATTAATCAGTTTGTGCCCTGCTTCCTGCTGAGTTAATGTAAGCTAAATTATTATTTTGCTTGAATTTTCACCCTTCTAAGTTGAAAAACATGTTCTTTTAGGATCTGTTTATTAGACAGTAAGAAGAGGTCTCTAATTTCAACCACCGCAGCAAAGAAAGCCAAGTAATTCCTACATCATTCTAATTCTATTCAAAGTTTTTAAAGCTACTTGAGAGAAGAAACACTAGAATATGTATCTCACAGATATATACAGACAATAAATACATACACACACACACACACAAAATACAAATTCAGAATCAGTTTTAGGTTGTTGGGGACTGCTTTTTTAATAACTACCGAGATAATATACCCAAAAGATGAAGTAAGACAGCAGTATGTTCTTGAAGCACATGAAAATGCAATCTGATCTTCATGCAAAAAGCACCCTCATAACATGCAACTTTAATTAATGTTATATTTAATAATACACTGGCTAACAACAGTAACAAAGAATGCTTAATGAAGGTTTGTTTAGAACATGACCCTCGTGGCTGGCTCTGTATTCGCCTCTGTACTGCAACCTTAATGATTTTTCTTTTTTGCCTTTGACAGCTAGTAACAAGAATCCTGCCTTCAGGACACTTCACAAAATATGTTTATTCTAGTTATGCAATGTCTGTAGTTTCGATACTGCTGAGGAGCTTCACAAAGACGACTTTCTAAGAAACCCTATGAGTAGTCAACAAATCCATGTTAGACAAATGCATCACTCAAAGTTCATAATTTTTTTACTTCACCTCAGAACTCAAACTCTCTCTTCAAACATATACTTCACCTCAGATTCGATGGCTGCTATTGTTAGTCTCACCACTTGTAATCCTTAGGCATATGGAAATTTAGCAATTCTTGAAAAATTATTCAGTAATTTAAAATTAATCTTATTATTAAAAAATGTATTTTAAAAAAAAATCACTTTTGCAAAAGATCTACATTTTTCAATATGTAAATGGTTTTAGAGGTGTGAAGGAAATGTCTTTAATATACAGTGCTGATAAGCAACAGAAACCTGGGTTCAAAAACTTGCTTCCTTAAAAGAAGCAACAGCTGCCATGCAGACATAAGTGAGATTTAAGGGAAGAAGGGGGAGGGGAAAAAAAAAAAAGGGAGGGGGGGGAACCCCAAACCCCCTCCAAGCAGAGAACACCAAAAATCTGCCTCTTGTCTGTGTCATCAATTTACTAAAATGGATTTAATAGAACTAATACATAAATATTGTTCTCCCTTCTCTTTTTCTTTCTTTTTTAAGGCACTTTTTTGTTAAATCAAACTCCAGTTCCTCTACACTAACATTTAATAAACACAGGGGGGAAAAATTAAATATATCTAAGAGCATTAAACAAAATTATATAAAAGTAAATAAAACAACAATATGCAATTTTTCTTTAAGAGAAACAACTGTAATTAATGTCAGGTCAAGTAAAATATCAGAAGTAATACCAGTGGTTTTGAGATTGAATTTACTCACCTTGGCCCTCTGAGGGCAGTGTTACCTAACACACGATTAGAAGCATCAGCAGACTATTTGATTAAGTCAGTAGACACTAGTAAATGTAAAGCACTTCTGTTAAATATTTATTTACTTCTAATTTCATAACAAATTTGCAATAGTTCAAAGCTACTGTAAAAAAATAAATGTTTAAAAAAACTAAAAAGTATACCTATATCCTCATGATTCGATATAGGTCCTCCAATCTAATGTAAATGTGTAATTACACATCATGCAAAAGATTTGACAAAATCTTATTGCGTACCAAAAAATTAAATAAAACTGTGATTTTTCCTAATGTGCCTTAGCATTTTAAAAGCTATTTTTATTATATACCCCCTCCCAAATATTTGCTGGCAGTTCAAAGAAAAGCAGAATTTGGAACTACTGCTTTTTGATTCTGTCTTTTATACTGTGAGACAGTGATTATTTATTTATACTAACTGTTTTCCCACAGTTCCCAGTAATGCTAGATGACATTCTGAGCACATCTGTACTTGCATTAAACAAAATAATTTTTCCAGTCACAACTAGGAAATAGGAAACATTTCATGCTATGCGTGGGCATCGGCTTATACCACAGCTAACCTTCCATTAAGTTTCCTGTAAATTGGGGAATTAAGGTGAGAAAGTTCAAGTAGCCTTCACTGTCCATGACATCACAATGATCCAGTGCAGATATAAAGACTGGTCAATTTATGTTCAGCTATTCACAGCTGTGTGGCCAGAAACCAGTGAAAACCACACAGATGTTAAGATTTTGCAGAAGGCAGCACGCAGCCTCAGGAACAAGCTCTAGAAGTTCCTCAGCTGAGCAACGGGAGAGGAAAGCAGGGAGAACGCTATCCTCCACGCCAGCCAAGACGCATTGAAGAGCAGGCAAACGACAGGATCTTTTTTCCTGAAGCAGTAGTAGGTAGTGATCAAAGACAAGGGCTCCTACTAGTAAAACAGAGCAATTCCAAGCAGAGATGTGGGGTCACCAGGCAGGGCGAAGCCACAGAGCAGCTCTCCGTGTCTCAGCATGCACCTCTGTGGCTAAAGCTACAGGGAGGACCAAGCTTCTCAATGGGAAGGTTTTCCCTGCTCTTACTGTGGGTTCCTCTTCCCCCCAGGCACCGAATGCAACCTACAAACGTGTTCCAGCTAGAGGTTCACTGGGGTTCAAATCGCCACCCAGCCTGATTTTTTCATTACGACTACTGGAGTGAGTCAGTGTCCTATCTTGTATAAATGCAACAGTACTTCACCTCCTGCTGTTTATTCAACCCCTTCCTGTTGCATTAATAATCTTTTCTCTAAAATACCTAAAAATCTAGAGGAAAATATCAATAACAAAGAGACACACCGCTATTCAAATGTCAATGCAGTTTTCAAATTGGGCATCTACAATATCCACACAAAACTACTGATGTGTTTTGGCTTCTTAGAGAAAATAAAAGTTCACAGCACATACTCCGTTTTCATATGCACAAAATTTTGTCCTTTTATAAAAATCGTACCAGAAATAGTGAGATAGCTGACATCCTGACAAATTGAGACTTGACCTTTACCATGTCCATTCTGAGCCAACAGGAAGAAAAACTTGCCAGTTTCAACATCACTCTCACTTCCCCTTCATTCTTGAAGGATAAGAATTAGAACAATAAATAAATTAAATAGAAGTTGATATTAACACATGCTGTCTGGAATAACAGAGTCCTGTATTGCATCAGCATCCCTGAACAACAAAGCAGATCAATATTTTCTAAATATGCCTGCTATTCAGGAATGGAAAAACCAAGGTCTATATCCCAGAAACATTTAGGGACACTGCTCACATTTTTACAATTTCTCTCTTGCATAAGGCTTTATAGGATCAAAGCCCAAAACGCTACACTATTTAGCTGCTTCTCAAAGCAGTTTTGTAGTTTTTAATAGTATTGAGATGTATTTGTGGTAAATGCAAAAAAAAATTTTACAATATTGCCTCACATAATTCTTTTTTTATAGCTAAAAACCTTCACGTTCTCAGTACTTTTAAATATTTATAATTTTTTGTATGGGACTATCAGCATCAAGTGGTACTTTGTAAACCAGAAAAAAATATGACTTTCTTCTGTTTTTATCAAGTGCTAGTAGACCAAAGGATCTCTTTCAGATTTTGAAAATATTTTAACAGTAGGACAAGCATACAAATATTCATCTATAAATTACACTGAATAAGACAGTCAGCTACAGCAGCAACAATTTAAATTAATGTACAAATGTATATATTAAATCAGATTACTAATTTTTAAATGCTTTTTACATGTAGCTAACATGAATTAAACATCATCTTAATATTCTCTACTTACAACTTTTTGTAAAACACAACTCTTAGTTTACACAAGAAATCTCAAACTTTCCATTGTTTACAAAAGAGTATGATAAGTTTGACAACAGCATTATCACTCAGCTGACTTTCTTTGAAAGATTATGCCTTGGCAAAAATTATGTGACTTTCTCCTCTTAAAAATGGTACACTTGCTAGCATGTTTTCGCAAAGCAAACTGTCTCACTTTTAAAACTGGCACATCGCAATAATTTTAAAATCGCTCCTCTGAACTTTCTTTTTGCCACTAGGTGTGCTCCGAGCCCCAGACCTTGCCAGGTGCCAAAAAGCTAGCACTAACATCGTTCACCTAGGTTCCTTCCTCAAGCACATTGCTGAAGTCAACCTTTTTGCCTTCTCATTTAGCCTGCATCATTTGCAAACAATCAGTTGGAGATATGCAGAAGCATTCCTCAAACCGCTTGAGTTGAAAGAACAGCTCTATTACTGCTGTACACATCAGGAGAACACTGGTTTCATGAAATGCTTCACAATAAGCAGCAATGCAGCACTACCCAGAGTAACTTGGAAGTCACACCACCAATGACAGAACACAGAAAATGACACAATTCTGCAGAGGAGAACCGACAACCCAACTAACAGGCAAAAAGCAATTCGCTATCTGCAGTGCTGTTGACCTCTGTCTAGGCTGAGATGCCCAAATCGCTGCTTGGGTAGGAGGCAGCCACATCTGAATTTTCAGTTAAAATTAAGTTGACATAATCCAAAACTGTCTTCCATTCAGCCACGGTGATGATAAAAGGGGACATCAAAGCTCCCATTAGTAGTTATTGTTATCAATGACCTAGAGACCTGATGGTTATTAGAGCTAAGATGGAAGACACAAGAAAAGGGGTTCCTTCACTTTTGGTGAGGGGTTGGCAGGAAGGGGTGGATAGGTTCATTCGGATAATATTTAAATCATGCTGTGACTGACCAAAAAAAACTCTGATATATACTGGTAACTGGACGACATGCCTGCAACCTCAACCCCTATTTCATCTTTCATTTTTCAGTTCAATATAGATATCAGGATGTTGAATTTGCACACAATATTTAAGAAGAAAATTCATTATTTTAGAGTTTCCATTTCTATCTTTAAAGTAAGAGATCACCTGGATAAGACAATGCTTTTGTTTAGCCTTTTTGGGCTAACTTAATTTCCCTCCATGCTTATATCCTTTTTCATGTTTCTTTGACATGATCCTGGAAACTCATAACCAGCAGAAATCACCAAACAAAAAATAAGAAAGGATTTTAGTGGAAGAAAGAAGACCATATTCCTACAGAGCAATCAATATTTATTTTATGTGCAACTGTCAAACAGGAAAATACAAGTTATGCCTGACCAGCTCCTTGCCTTTGGAGAGAGAACTGAAAATAAGATGAAGTGAAAGAGAAAATTAGTTGCTAATCTCATTCTAACCCCTAACATTTACTTGTCTACTACATAATACTAGACAATCACCGATGGGCACTTTCTGCATAAGAAAAGCTCAGGATGCAATAGTAATGGTATGCAACATATCAGTCTTGAGGTAGACAGACAAAGCTATGTAAGAACTTGTACAGCACCTGTCCACCAAATGTCTGAGACTGAAATAACGGCACTACTCGTTCTACTTCCACAAGTACCAAATTTATCAAGTTGTTGGGTTTTTTTTTTAAACCTACCACATGGAGAAATCAAAAGTTTTCGTCCCTACAAGAAAAAACTCTTTTTAGGAATAAACAACGGAGGCAGGGAAGATATTAAACTCCTGAACTAATTAACAGAAGTAAAGGAGGCGGTGGGGGACAATGATAATTAATATGTACCCTCCTCCTAACCAAATCTCCACATACATTCATTCTGTATATGCACACACAACAGCAGCATCATAAACCGTCTCAAGTTCTTGCCATTATTCAGTTCGACATCTGCACATGTTTATGCGTCTCTCCAAACAACCTCTTGAACACCCTGCTGGAGCTGTCATTTTTTTCTTCTCCCTATCTGGCAGATGGCAAGTCAACAATCGGCATCAACAGCAGCCGAATATCTCCCCCCTCCATCCGACCCCCCTAAACAGACACAATAATAACTTCTTTGTGCTTCCCCACAATGCAGCTGCTTAAACCATTTCGCTACAAGGCTGCTTTGCCTTAATAAAAAAAAAA
>WAAD01018797.1:2631-12639 GCA_013389945.1 Fregata magnificens
ATCTTGGGAGGAACTATCCCCCGTGTTCCCGGCACCGTGAATAAAGAATGCCTGCCTTTTAACACTACATTGGTGTTACGAGGTTTACTCCTGATTTCGGTGACACTTCTATAACCAGACAACGCTATACATGCTTAAAAAAATAAATAAATTACTGCCAATCAAGCACTGACCTATGCTTCCAAACTACACCTGCCACATGAATAAGCGCTGCAAGTGTGACATAATATTATTTGCAGTTGCATTAATATTGGACAACAATTTTATAAGATAGGACCATATATAAGGATAATTTAATTCTAGAAATATGCTGAGTCAGGCCTTTAGGTTGCATTAAACAAGCACTAATCCACGGAAGCAGTTTTTATGCAAGTTAATGAGATCATTCTGTTTAAACCATCCTGTTTAAAGTATGGTTATGCAAGCATTATGATTCCTATGATAAGTTGAAAAGAATTTTACAAGCCTCAGTCTATACCTCATTATTATTTCTAAACATGAAGTTTTATCAAATGTTGTAGTTTTTAATTGTAAATGGCCACTGTCTTTGACAGCGAGTAAGAAGAATGTAAGACTCAGTTGGAATATTATTGCAAGTTTCATTGCATCTTAATTCCATTATTATTTTAACACTTCAATTCCTTCCAATCAAAGTGACATAAAAAAGTAATATTAGCACTAAGTAAGTAATATTATAATAACTATATGGTAAATACTGCCACCCAATACTCACAGACTATTGCAATAATTTACACTGGGTAAAATTCAAAAAAGGGTTGTCTAGCACACTAATAAAAGAAAATACCAAAAAGCTTGTTTTATAGAGCACAGAAAGAACTTAGTAGCGCCCAAGCAGAGCACAGAATTTCTGCTCCTGAACAGAATGTAATTTTAAAGACTTTCAAAACCATTTCAGCGTCACATCGCGTAACAATCAAAACTCCTAAAGTACAATGAGGCTTCTACCACAGATCTCTGCTTTCAAAACCCTTGCTGTTACCAGTCCAAACCTTTCCCTCACAGTAGTTAAGTACTTCCCATCCATTGCTCAGGCCATTAATATACTATAATTGACAACGTGTGTAATTATAGCAGAGATAAAACAGTTAATTAAAAAAAAGCTTACAGCTATTTTGCTGGCATACAAGGGCTTCATTACACAGAGGATATTCTTCACTTAAAGACATATTTACTTCAAGCAATCGATACCAGATTTCTATTCTTGCACCAAAAGAAGCATACAATCATTTAAAACAAGAAGGCAGATTCACTGTTTTAGAATCAGCAGTAAGTTAACCACCTCACTAATATTCTACCCATCCAGAAAGCAGCCAGAAGACATCACATCTATGACACATCTGGACTGCCAAGGCAGTCCCACAAACAGATAGACCTGAATTCACGTCCAGATGCTGTCTGTGTTAATATGATTAGGATGATATTCAAGCTCATGACCCCTACAAAGAATTGGGCTAAGAAGGGTTTGGATTTAGTCTAGTCAAACTGGTAACTCTACCAACATGGTATTATTGATTCAGGTCTTTGCCTGGTCAGGCACTGTCACCACACTTCCCATCTGAAAGGAACATCTGCTTATAGAGTTTGAAATGGTTTTTACTCAAGCATTAGATGGTGTTTCTCTCTGAAAATCGAGCTAAATCCACTACAGACCATCTTTAATGGAGGAAGTACCGTAAACAATGGTAAAGACATTTCATTCTTTCAAAACTCATTACTTTGCCTCTTGCCTCTGCAAAGAGTAGTTGCCATGATAACGGGTTTATGGTAGGGGAGAGAGGGGGAGGAAAGGTTCCTTTTCTGCAGCCACCATTCAAGTGATACCTTTAGTGACTGCACTGGAATTTGTTTTAAGTTAACGTCTTCCCCACAAAACCCGATAGCACAGTATCTGAGGATCACCTAAGAGCACGCTGATGTGGTTGTTCTGCAATACTGGCGTCTCTTATGATTTGGAGAACTGCTTTCCATCTATAATATTTAAGATCATATCTGATCCAGTCCTCCATGCAGGCACGAATGAAACAGGCCCACTCTTCCAGCTGGAACAAAAGCATGTCTGGACTTCAAAGTGGAGGAACAGATGGCCACACTTGGACAAATATATTCCTTGCTTCCCTAATTCCACAAACAAAAACTAATGCATTCAAGGAATTCAGATGTCTCTGCCTTTTTTTTTTTCCTTACACTTTGAAAATTGTCTTTGCTTCAGCCAAAAACCAAAAACCAAAACCCTAACAAGTCAATATTAGAACAGTCCCAAAACTCAAACACGAGAAAAGCAGACACAGCAGTCTTTCAACATCAATGACCAGGATTACTGTCTTCTCCGGTGCTGATGGGCAGTAAGGACATCACATAGGACATGGACTTATTCTATGATAATTTATTTCTAGTATTGCAAATCAGTGCCCCAAAAACCATCTCTTCCAGAGACTAGCATTAAAGTCTGTCTCAAAATGGGACTAAAGGTACTTCTCAGATTTCAGGATAAAGACTCAGAGCAGAAGGAAGAGAAATGGAATTTTGGGGCAGAGAATTATATACATGATCCAGTAAGTGATTATTTTGAGCAGTACAAGAACCCATGAAAGTTTTGGGAAACTGGCATTTTAAGTTAGCTAACACTGCAGTCTGAGTTTTTATTATTAGTTTCAACAATATAAAAGCCAAGTAGAGCGTACAGGAACTTCACCACGAGATGCAGTGTATCAAACTATGCTCAGTTACTACCACCCAGTGGCAGCCTGGAAAAGCATCAGAGTACTAACAGCATCTCATTTCCCTTTACAGAGAACAAGCTGCTCCCACTTCACATTTTGTCTTTTGGATCTTTCTGGAAGCTAGAGGTCACCTTTCTCTGGTGGCACAAGCATGTGAGAAGTGACTACCCTTCTCTACAATTTAGGCTTTTGGTCTGCGTTGTCACAAAAAGTAAGGATTACCTATTTCTAGAACTGACAAGATCCATCTTGCACAATATTGCTGCATATCTCCCTCCCATCTTCTTATGAAACAGAGATTAACAGTTAGAAAAAACAACCTAACATTAATCTAATGAGTTAAAGTTTTTCTAACATTTATTTTCATGTGGAAGAAGTGTCACAGAATTGCAATATCCCCACAGACCACTTGTTTTAGTAAGGAAATGTCCCTGCTGTCATAGGACTTTCTTCATATAGAAACCACCAGAACAAAGCGGGTACTATTTAGGATATTTCATATATGAGTTTTATAAAGTAGTCAAACTCAGATCCTCTCTAACAGCAGGACCACATTTGAGAAGACCATCTTTCTGTCCGATAGTTTTTGACCAGTGATCACAGACACATCATTAATTATTAGGTGAGTCCTTCCCTCTACAAACCGTAAGTTTTCACAGTTAACTAGTACATCGTGATGTATAAAGGCAGTCTTAGAAAAGGCTGCATAATGTGAGAGAGATACAAATGTTAAGGCAGATATAGCCAGTTAGGTCAGAAAGATTGTCAGATATACACTTAGTAGCTCTCGTACCTTAGCTTTACCAATGGTATATTGGTTTAATGTCAGAGTAGCAACATTTTCTGGTTTTACTTAAAAAAAAAAGGTCACATGCAAACCAGCTAACTTGACAGTACCAAGGCTTTTATGAGAGGTTCCCAAAGCACATTATTTCATAAAGAACAGTTTTAGGAAGTCTGCAAGATACGGATAGCAGGCAGTCTGAAATACCATTGAGATGTCACTACGCTATCTCAGAGCAACCTGAAAACAAGAGCTCTCAGTTTTCTTCTAGCTTCCTTCATAATTTACGCACTATAAAGACTGTAAGGATAACCAATAGTCAATTTGTAGCACAAAGCCAGGAATATGATTAAAAATGAATACCATTTTAGTTCATGAAATACTGATTCACCAATGAATATGATAACTAAATTTTCTAATTAACTTTTGCATCTGAAGTTCACAGTGAGGATTTTTTTTTTTTAAACAAACAGTTTTGTACAAAACACACTTCAGACTTTTTCCACTGCTTTCAAAGACAAAGTAAGCAAAATCCTTTAAGTACAGTTAAAGTACAATCTGTATCGGTCAATTCTTTTCTTCTGGAATACTTCATTTTTGAAAGAGATTTTTTCTATTCTATCATCGTAAAAAAAAAACCCAATTGACATTATAATCATGAAGTCATGTTAAACACATATGCAATTGAACCATTACTCTTGTCCAGCTGCAGTGATGCTATGCAATTTGGTTGTTTTTTTTTTTTTTAACCTGATTTCATTTTCAACTATTGTTTTGCTTATTTTGGGTCTGCAGAACCATCTTTCTGAAAATTCACCACTATTGAAACAGTAGAATAACTTCTTTCTATTACTCAGACCCTTATGGGAAGTTAGTGGAATGAAGGTATAAACTTCAGAAGAATGCTAAGATCTGATTAGCCATTTATTCCAAATACTAGATCTATTTCCTTCTCTTCTAGTATACTAACCAGTCAACAAAGAATTCCAGGTAACCTTCATCTGGTTTCTCCAACTTTGGTGTTCCCATTTCAGCTTTTACACCTACCAAGATATCAGTGTGTCCCTGTTAAAACAAAAACATATCACACAACTAGAATTGTATTCATAAAACTACTTGTTTAATTTAAATGTCTATGGTAAGCTGACATTTCTACCTTTCAGTTACCTGCACCCATCACTCTATCAGAGTGAACTTAAAATCACATTATTTTTTTTTAAAAAAGGAAAGGCTTTAGAAGAACAATGTTAAGCCTAAGAAGTTTCTTCACATAATTACTATACATATTAACTTTCTGTAGGTTGAAAAGACACTCTTCATATCCATGACTTTTTCTATCATTTTGGTTCTGGAAACAGCTATATCTGCAGAACCTTTATAATACTGCACAGTATATTTATCTTCTTCACAGTCAACACATGCCAGAAATAGTTTTGCTTCACGCTAAAGGAACAGAATTATTTTTTCCAGTGATTAGGCACAACAGCAATTTCATTTTTTCAAGATTAAATGGTAGATTAGTTCAGATCAAAGGCTTTTCAGGTACTTCACAGTAGATCTAGCTCACGTAGGTTAAGCCAGCCTGAATGAATAATATATCCTGTCATTATTTCCTTAACACATAGTTTCAGTTAGTGCTATATATACACACATTTTATTACAAACACACAAACCCATCTACAAATAGCCTTGGCTTATCTTAAAACTAGTCACATAAACCAGAAGTCTCATCAGCAAGGTTCGTGATCCCTAAGAAATTTACCAACCAGCTTTACTCTTGCAGATCCACTTGTGTTTGATACAACATCGGTTTCTACTTCTGCACATCTGTAGTCTTCACAGCCACGACCATCTACACGAAGGTCCTCCTAAGAACAACAATCAATATATTGTGCTTAAGGAAATCAGTAATGAAAAGTAAAAAAAGAATCTGTGATTTTAAAGTTTCCTTTTCCTATGCCAAACACAGCAGTAAAATTAATATAAAAGCAACAGCTCCCAGTTTCTTCACTAACTTTCACTTAAGCCTACAACAGAACCAACTGTACTTTTCCATTCACCTCTCATTTATCTAGAGCTTCCAACAAGCTCTCTGCAGACAGACCTGAATTCCTTCACTACTTCCATCCTGTTTCAACAGAAAGCTTCAGACTACAAAAGTGTAAAGGATCTTGGCTTTAAAAGGTACTTTACCTAACACAACACGGGTTGGTCTTGGGATACTGCGCTGGTTTTGGCTGGGATAGAGTTGATTTTCTTCAGAGTAGCTAGTATGGGGCTATGTTTTGGATTTGTGCTAAAAACAGTGTTGATAACACACTGATGTTTTGGTTGTTGCTAAGCAGTGCTTACACTAATCAAGGACTTTTCCAGCTTCCCATGCTCTGCCAGGTGCACAAGAAGCTGGGAGGGGACACAGCTGGGACAGCTGACCCCAACTGACCAAAGGGATATTCCACACCATACAATGTCATGCTCAGCATATAAAGCTGGGGCAAGAAGGAGGAAGGGGGGATGACGTTCAGAGTGACAGCGTTTGTCTTCCCAAGTAACCGTTAGGCGTGATGGAGCCCTGCTTTCCTGGAGATGGCTGAACACCTGCCTGCCGATGGGAAGTAGTGAATTAATTCCTTGTTTTGCTTTGCTTGCGTGCGTGGCTTTTGCTTTACCTATGAAACCGTCTTTATCTCAACCCATGAGTTTTCTCACTTTTACCCTTCCGACTCTCTCCCCCATCCCACCACAGAAGGAACAAGTGAGCAAGCAGCTGTGTGATGCTTAGTTGCCAGCTGGGGTTAAACCACAACAGATACTCAAGTTGTACACTTTTATATATGTAATTAGGACCCAGCAGAAAAAAATAACCCACCATTCTTCCAAATGTTTTCATCGGTTTGTATTTCAAAAACAGGTATTATGCACCCTCAGATACTACACAGCTCATCCCCATAAAAGTAGTTTTCTTTGCAGTAAAATACAGTTTCTGTACTTTGCAGCAAATACAGTCCTTTTATCTTTGGCATTTCTCCCCACACATCCTTCACCCTTCCTCCTTGGTCCGCTCATGGTTCCTTAGCTTAGTGACAGGCTAAAACTCTATGCCACAGCAAAAACTTGAGAGAGAACAAGGGAAGAGGGGGTAAAGAGGAGGACAAGAAATGAAAAAACAAATCCACGTCCTGTTCTCAGCCTGCTTTCTGTTCTGATGCTCTGTTCTCAGTGTGCTTGGATGATTATTACCTCAGAGATTTCCCCCCTCCACACCAGGTAATGGGAAGCTCCCTCCCTCCTCCCCAACCTACACTGTAACTCGTTCCCGCCCCACACCTGCCTCACAGGGCAACGCTACCACCGGCCACAGGCACGGCCAGGCCAGTGCGAGCTGTCCCGAATTAATTCCCGCTCCCGGGGGCGGAGGCTGTCGCCTCCACGCCGCCTCGGGCTAGCGGGACCTCCCGCAAGACGCCCGCCGCCGCTACCTGGACGCCATGCACGATGTAGAGCTTCTCCGCCTCACTCAGCACCACAGACGCCATGCCTTCCACCGCCGGACGACACCGCGCTACCGCTCTTCCGCTTCCGGCGCCCGCGCGCCGCCGCTACTGGCAACGGCCGCCGCTACACCAGGGAGAGAGGGCGGGAGTGGGGAGGCGNCCACGCCGGAGGCGGGAAAGCGCCCGGGTCGCCATAACTGCCGTTCCGCCGGCCGAGCGGGGCCTTCATGTCGGGGTCTCCCCCTTCTTACAGGCAAAGTGAGGCGTGCAGCCCTTAAACTGCCGGCGGAAGGCTTTCACAGGGAGTAGGCGCAGCCCTCTGGATGTGGTGCCCACTGAGCATTCCGCGTCTCGAAAAACACCCCCTCCAAGAAGCTGAGGCTCACGGTGAGCCTCTGAAGGAGGCTGTGAAAATACCCCAGTGCTCGGGAAGGGCTCACGTAGTGACGAACCCCGCAGGAAAAGTGAGGAAATGCAGAGGTTTTTACTTCAGGGAAAGATCCAAGCGAGGCGTAGCACATGGGGCAGGTTGGTGCAGGAGCAGGGAAGAAACCAAATGCTCTCATTAGGAGAGTGCTGTTGGTCCTCTGCCAGATATCCCTGGGAAAATAGCACGGGAAATGTAATTAAAAACTCATACTATATATTAAGACAATAATTAAGGGGTTTTTTTGACAGCCGTAATTGAAAGTTTCATAACAGTGAGTGGTTAATATAAGCTTCACGCTTTTTTGCACAGCTCCTGTGTATAATTTTCAAATTATTTTAAAAGTTGCTATCTGACTTCACGCTGGTGCTTGCTTGGGTGAGAATGACCCATGGCTTACCAGGATTACACAGCACACTGCCGGAGTTTATCCAGGCGTTCCTAGCTCTCCGAGGCTCCTTGCTCAATCAAATGTATAGAGCATTTCTAGCTGTGCCTACTTGAGCAGGCGGTGCAATGCAGTGGGAACAAACCTGAAGAGTGAGAGATGTTTTGGAGGTTGTACTTCGGGCTAGCGCTGGTCTGGTCCCATTAGCGGGCTGCACATCCATTAGCAGTCAGAGCAGAGCGGATGCGTTTGTGGGATGCATCCCATGGCTTACCTGCATCCAAAAGGAGTCACGTTTCTGCGCACCAGGATTGTTGCGTGGGGATCACTTACCACTTCTTAGCGGGGAGAGCGAGTGGTGGAGCCTGAGCCGGGAGCTGAGGCTTGGGTAGCTCGCCCTCCCCGCTGACCCTGAGGAGGTGAGCAGGGCCAGGCTTCCTTCCTGGGCCAGGGGAGCGCCAGGCAAAGACAGTGCCTGTGCAGAAAAGGGGCCTGCTTTGTACGCTCTCCCTAAATAGCATCTGCCAATGCTGCCATCCAGCACAGATGGATCCTTTGTCTGACCCCGCAGTGCAATTCTTGTGTCCTCACTTTCCACAGTGTGAGCCAAACTACAGTAAGGAGAAATTAGAAACTCCCTTGTAAAAGTGAATTCCTCACCTAAAATCAAGCTGTTGTGGTTTAACCCCAGCTGGCAACTAAGCACCACATAGCCACTTGCTCACTCGCCCCGCGGTGGGATGGAGGAGAATCGGAAGGGTAAAAGTGGGAAAACTCGTGGGTTGAGATAAAGACGGTTTCATAGGTAAAGCAAAAGCCACGCACGCAAGCAAAGCAAAACAAGGAATTCATTCGCTACTTCCCATCGGCAGGCAGGTGTTCAGCCATCTCCAGGAAAGCAGGGCTCCATCACGCCTAACGGTTACTTGGGAAGACAAACGCTGTCACTCTGAACGTCATCCCCCCTTCCTCCTTCTTGCCCCAGCTTTATATGCTGAGCATGACATTGTATGGTGTGGAATATCCCTTTGGTCAGTTGGGGTCAGCTGTCCCAGCTGTGTCCCCTCCCAGCTTCTTGTGCACCTGGCAGAGCATGGGAAGCTGGAAAAGTCCTTGATTAGTGTAAGCACTGCTTAGCATCAACCAGAACATCCCTGTGTTATCAACACTGTTTTCAGCACAAATCCAAAACATAGCCCCATACTAGCTACTCTGAAGAAAATCAACTCTATCCCAGCCAAAACCAGCATGCAAGCGTTAATGCAGGTGCACCCTACGACTCCCAGTGAGAGCATGGGGAGATGATATTCTGGCTCCCAGTCCTGCCTGTCTCACAGCTTAGCCCACAGCAGCTAGCAGTTCCAATTGCAAGGAAAGAGTGATTTTTTTTTTTTTTCCCCTTCTCTGTCATCCCAGCCTGGAGTCTACTTAATGTGAAGCAAATTCTTGCATAGTGCAGAGGCTCAGCTAGCAAACCTTGTTTACATGCAAACAGCAGTTTTCTAAAGGCTGGAGAAGCCCAGGTGTGGCTCATTTTTCCTCCGGGATGGCAGAAGGCATCCCCTTGCTCTAATGAGCACTTCCTAGTGCATTCAAATTTACGTCTCCAATGCAAGGCAACACTGGAGGTTATCAGGCAAAAATAATGCCAGTTTTTTTTTTTTTTTTTTTTTAACAAGGGCAAAGCAACCGTCTTTGCCTTTAACCTCTTTATGGTAAATGGATGATATGCATTGGCTGAAATAAGGCCAGCCTGAGGGAACCACACGGAACGTAAAAATTCACACCCCGTGATTAACACCTGGCGAGGCCGTACACGCCGGAAGCCGTGCCTGGGAACGGAGAGCGTCAAGCAAACTCGACATCTGCTCTGCCCGCCAACAAGCAGGTGCCTGGACGTGATTCCACCTGCAGCGATACGCTCTGTCCTCGGGGACGCCGTAGGATTTTGGATCCCTGCAAACCAAAACCACCCGAACTCCTCTGGGGCTCGGAGGTGCGCATGGATGCCCGTCTCTTCCCCACGTAGGAAAAAAAAAAATTAAAAAAAGGTTATTTTTCCCTCACAAAACCCGCATTTCCCCCCCCCCCCCGCGCACGCCTGAGACGTAAATGCGCAGTAGGCACAGGCGCGCCCCGGCCACCCGGGGCCCTGCGGCACCCCGGCGGCTGGG
>WAAD01018797.1:23015-82876 GCA_013389945.1 Fregata magnificens
TTTGTGAATGAGGAGGAGAGGGTTTTTTTGGTTGGGTTTTTTTTGGTCTTTTTTTTCCTTGCCAAAGTAAATGAGATCTGCATGTGCTCATTTTTATCTTGATTTTTCTGTTCTGTGTGATGTATTTATAAATATAAGACTGATATGCTTTAGCATTAATCCATGCGACTTTCTTCAGATTCGTAAAACATCTTAAACTCTCTCACTTGGCAGCATGCTAAGTGCTCAAAGCAGAAATATAAGAAAATACCTAATTCTCCTGGTTTATTTATACCAGTTATGTTGGAAAACAAATATTATAAGTGGTCTGGTTCATCCACTTCTGTGCACCTAGAAACTTTGCGCTCCTGTCTTTTGTCTCTCACTGTGGCAGTAGCAGTTCCAGTCACTGCTCTTACATGTCACTTGCACTAACATGCACAAGCTCATCACTTCTGTGCTTGGAGGTAATTAATCATCCTGCTCATTAATGATCTTAATCTTTGGCTGTGAAAGTCTAATTGTCCTTTATGAATTTAGTCCTCTTGAAATAACAACTAGAAAGCAAGCTACCATCTCCTTTCCTGTCTGGGTAGGGGCAATAGTGTCTCCATTTAGGTCGGTGTTATGCAAGATAGAGCTTTCCCCTTGTATTTGACAAAACTTAGCCATAAAAGTTTTGAGAGAAGTTTGAGGTCCTAGGTACTTTTGCGATCCTCTCACTATCTTTTCTATAAAATTTATCCATTTTGTCTAGGCAACAGTGTCACCTTTTTTTAACAATTAAACTCATAAATAGCTTCAGTATGAACTTTTTTGGAAGAAAACATAATTAATGGTGAACATTATCTCCATTTCTCCAAATTAAAATGGAAAAATGCACTCTACTTTTTTCAAAGCAGTGAGAATAATCCTTATATGCTGAAATACAAGGAGGTTGAACCCTTCTGTTCAGGTATATGCAATTCAGTGTATTTGGTAATAAAATTATTGTATCCATTTTTGTAGAAGGTGGGTCTTTATGGAGAGGTTGTAGTGGTTTTGTGCATTTACAGCATTGTGCAAATACTCTGTTAACAAGTGTCTTTGGAAGAAGTTGCTGGGTGTATAAAGAGCCGCTTTCAAAGCGTAGCATTCCAGGTGTGCTCTAACCTTGAGTGGTGTACGTTCACAGTGCAAATTGATTGATCCCCTGCCAAAGTCTTATGAGCACCTTTTCTGTTTTTTCAAATGCCTATGTTTGAGAGTTACATTGAGACTACAGTAAGCGCCGAGCATACCTGGAGTAGTACAGTTTCTGGCTCCAAGATGGACCTTACCTTCTGGATGAGCAAGGTGCCTGCAGAGATGGAGAGGGCAGGGCAATGGCAGCAAATGTCATGTTAGTGCCCTTATTGCAGTGGAGTGGTCTTGGCTAGGAATGCTAAAGGGGAGGTAAAATGAATGCCACTGAGGGATGGAGCAAAGGTGGTGGGAGAAGCATGGCAAAGTAGAAGACTTAAGAGGGACGTAAAGCCAAAGGAGGAGGTGAGAGTGGGAGACAGCTGTTATTTGGGAAGAGCATCCTCCAGGCAAGACTAGAAATTCATATCAAGATCTTTGCCTGGTCTACTTCTTCAGCAGTTCCTGCCACTATAACTTCGCAGTGGTTTGTTTTTGCAGTTTTGCCCCAAAGCTGTGGGTCAATGGATAAGGAGAAAGGAAACCTCTTCCACTTGCTAAGCTTCTCAGTATCTGTAGGAGAGACGCTTCACTCCCCCAGGTCTGATGCAGCAGAAAGAGACCCTACCAGCTGTACCACGTCTTTACTTTTTTTCCTCGCATGACAGTGTCCAGTTCTTGCTTCAGTTCCTGCTGTGGCAGCTCCTGTTGGCACCTACCTGATCACTGTTCTCTTCATTAAAACACTTGTTGCCTTTCCTCTAGGGGGAGTGAAGGTGGCACACCGGTGGATTTAATGTGTAATTAAGCAAGGCTTAAAAGCACTTAGAGTCTTCTGAGTAAGAAGTGTTCTGATAAGCGCAAGACTCTGGTTTCTAAATCCATTATTTCGTGTTTGATTTATTTACCTTTTTTGCTTTTTCAAATCACTTTCTGAAATTTGGAATTTCCCACGTGATCCCCATGCCATTATGCGAATGGAGGTCTACGTGTCTTGCAAAGCGGTGAACATTGTTTCTGACTCTCTTTCAGGTGCAAGTATGGACATAATAGCCTATGATGATTACTCCAGTCCACCGCTTCAGAGATATTGAAAGGAAACCTGAATACCTCCAGCCAGAAAAGTGTGTTCCACCTCCTAGCCGCGCTTCCCTGGGAACAATGTGGTTTATTCGAGATGGCTGTGGTATTGCATGTGCTGTCGTTACCTGGATGCTGGTGTTCTATGCCGACTTTGTAGTCCTTCTTGTCATGCTAGTTCCATCGAGAGATTATGTTTATAGTGTCATCAATGGCACGCTATTCAACACCTTGGCTTTCCTCGCTTTGGCTTCACATTTTCGTGCTATGCTGACAGATCCAGTAAGTATATCTCTCTCTGTATGTCTTGGAAAGAAACAGGCAGTGTTTTTCTTGTCTGCTAGATGTTGGGTAACTCAGTTGCTGAGTGAGTGGCAGATTTAAATAACTTTTGTGTGTCAGCCTGCTGAGTGAGGCTGCTGATGTGGTATGCTAATTTCTCATCCCACTGAAGTCAGATGCAAAGTCAAGGACCCAGCTTTAGATTCCATTGTGTGAGCAGTTCCTCTTTTTGCACTGGGAAGGAGAGCCTTTCTTTCTGACGCTGTTTTCTCCCCAGTGGCAGAACTCGTGTTTGTAGCTTGTTGTGTCTTGACAAACAGGAAGGCTGGAAAAGCTGGTTTTGGTTGTCTGCCTTGGCAAGTATTGCTTCAGCAGAATGGAGTAAAACGCGTGTTGTTTTGGAAAGCCACGTTATCATCTCTCGTACTAGTGGTTTAGTTGAGTTTATTGAACCATGCTGAAATAAATAGTATGTGAGCATGCTAAGAGCTGACAGTTCTTAGGCAGGCAGGAAGCGTCAGAGTTCTAAGACCCCCTTGTATGTCTCTGTAGGATGTTGCTTTGAGACATCTGGTCTGCTGCTTTCTTGTCTTTCAGCTAGTGAGAAGATACAGTTTAGTGCTATGATGCTCACTCTGAGTGGCCTGTGATGGTTTATTTTGCTTACTAACCTCTGGACAGTTTCAGTTCAAAACCCCATCTCCACTAGTCAGTGGAAGGAAAAACAAGCTTAGACTCCTCTTGGCCCCTTCTTCCTGAGTGTTCTTGTTACTGTTGGGAATGGCGGTGTGCCTCTGATACTCTAAGTATTCCTTCCAAATGTTGTTTCCTACTTGAAACCTTGTTAGGTACCATTAAAACTTCAGTGTAATCTTTGTTTCTTAGTTTCCAGCTCTCCCAGAAGCCACAGCACTGCAGAAATGGCTTGATTTGCGATAGTTTCACAGTTTATGGTAAAGACTGATGCGTTGCACGCTACTGCTGCTGGGCAGAACTGTAAGCAGTAGTTGAGGCTCTGAAACTTCCAGTCATTGGACTCGGGAATAGAAGGTTGCAGCAACTTGTTATATAGTTTATATCCTAGGGGTTCTTGTTGTTGTTGTTAATTATTGTATATTGTGTGGCTTTAATGCCTAGGGACCTTCAGGTCGCTGGAATTATTTTGCAGAGTTAGCAGGAACTCTTCTGAAACAAAAGCTGTATTCTGAAGCAGGCTGGGCAAGCAGTGTTGGAGAAGCAGATACAATCTCTATGCAGAGTAACTGGAAAAAGATATGTTAATCCCTAGTGTGTGGTGGGATTTTTGTGTGTGGATGGAGAGAGCCAGTGGGATTTTGTTTGGGTGTTTTTTTGTTTTTTTTTTTTTAATGAGGAAATCAGCTAAACAAAATGGAGAAGGGAAGATAAAATGAGGGGATGCAGCAACATCTGGCAAACAGTGTGAGTCAGGGATGAAGGAAGCTGCTGGGACGTGGAGAACAAGGGGCACGTCTAGGATCAGAATGAAACAGAAACCACTGTTGAGGCAAACGAATAGAGTTCTTATTACAAATAAATGAACACCTGAATTCTTCTGAATTGATAGCGTGTGTTATGCTTTTCAGGAACTGCTTCCTGTGGGTTCTTGCTAAAAACGTTCCTAAGGTTTTGAGCTTTGCTGCGTACTAAAGAGAGATAAACATGAGTTGTAGCATTTTGTGGAAATTGGTCTTGGTAATTTTTAAATTGGTCAGGCCTGTTGCGATGTTTCTGTGGAAAAACCCAAGGGCTGCTCAAGAAAGCCTTATAGTACTGGTTTAACATGCAGTTCTCTCATTGATGTGTGTTGTTCCTGTTTATTGCTGTTGGGAGGTTGCNTGAACTGAGGCTCCTCCAGCAGCAATGCGTTACCTGTTTAAAGACACATATTGTAAAGTGGAAATTGCACAGCTAAGAATGTTTTGCCTAGTCTTATTCAGGTGGGAGGATTCTTAGTGTTCACTGTTTGAATGTTAAACCCTAATTTAAATAACAAATACACAATGGAAGCATAGCTATGAATACATGAGGCGTTTACTAACAACTCTTAATGTACACAATGATACTTCAAAAGTAGCTGCTTCTACTGGAATAAAACATCTGCGGTTTCCAGTATGTGATATGAAACACTGGTATGATAAATTTGTTGATAGACATGAAGAGAGGGATGAGGATTCTTAAATATTTTAAGATTACTATAGGATTACAAAAGATTAATTGCTTAAGTGAGGATTTACTGATGTTTAAAAAAAAACAAAAAACACCAAAATGATGTTTAAGTATGTGGTTCCATGTACTAGGACCTCATTTTAATTTTTTTTTCTGAATCTTCTTGCTCTTCCTGAAACTCTGTTGATCTTAGGGAAGTTTTTATTTCTTTCTCTTCTCTTCCCTCCCCTCCCATAGTTTTAAGTCATGCGATTGTTCTTAGCACTTGTAATGTCCACAGGTTAATCTTCTGGCTTTTTTTTTTTTTTTTTTTCTGCAGGGTGCTGTACCCAAAGGTAATGCCACAAAGGAGTTCATAGAGAGTTTACAGTTAAAGCCAGGACAGGTGGTTTACAAGTGCCCAAAGTGTTGTAGCATCAAACCTGACAGAGCACATCACTGCAGGTAAAGTTTTTTCTGAGGATTGCTCTTTTACTGAGACCTCAAGAATTAGCCAGTGTGCCTTGATCCAAATTGTTATTGGAATCTGAGACTTGAGTGGTTAAATTGACAGATTGGCATGCAAATTCTGTTGCCAATAGCACAAGACATGTTCAAGCTTCTCTGAAAAAATCCCAGGCCTTTTCTGACAAGTTTTCATCTACAGCAGTCTGGGGCCACTTCTTGCAAAGTGAGAAACACTTCAAATGAACGCTGCCTTGACACCAGACCTGTAATTGACATTCCATAAATTTTCATGTAAACGTGTCTTAAAAAGAGACATTATATACCAGAATGCATAGAAATCCATTAAATGTAATGTCTCTCAAAAGGGCAGTGTCCTTTCTATTCTTGTTTTTATTCACAAACCCATTTGTCTAACTGTAGATTCTATTCAGAAATGATACTTAAGTTAAAAATAAAGTTCAGGTAACTGTATATATTATTTATAGGTTGGATATTAGGAACAGTTTCTTCACCCAGAGGGTGGTGGAGCACTGGAACAGGCTCCCCAGGGAGGTAGTCATGGTGCTGAGCCTGACAATATTCAAGAAGCGTTTGGACAACGCCCTCAAACACATGGTGTGAATTTTGAAGTTGTCCTATACAGGGTCAGGAGTTGGACTTGATGATCCTTGTGGGTCCCTTCCAACTCAGGACATTCTGTGATTTAAGAGTTCCGACTTCCACATTTTCTTTGAGTACTGTGACTTTGTTTTGTGCTTTGTGATAGATCAGTATGCCTACTGATCTGTCATGTCCTTTCTTTTTCTGGTGGGATAAACTTCCTTGAAGAAAGTAACTGGTAGTGAGCTGTTTAGTACTAAAGGCAGTGAGGGAAAAAAACCCCCCACTTCCTAAAATTCCCTTTTGCTTTTAAAACAAGTGAACCTGCTTTCCCAGTAAGTAGTTAATGAGTTTGCACTGGTGTCCCTTCCTTACTGACTCAAAACCCAATACATACTGAGAGAACTCGTATCACGGTTACTGCTGATTCATGCAGGGGTCTTGTGGGGAGGGGAATACGTGGTACAGAGCTGAACAAACTTGTTCTGTTGTTTGCAGTTTTCATATTTATTTTCAGACCTTTAGTTTGCAAATGTTTTTCTTTTTTTGTTGGTTTTTTATTTTAATCAAAATCAGGAGTTGGTTATTCAGCAGGAGCAATGTGATCATGCCTATCACTTATTAATGCTACTGTAAAATCCCCTCTGACACTTCTTCAATTATGAATGAAACTTCGCATCTAAAATGCTGTCTTGCTGATGGCTCACAGCGTAGGTAAATGAAAAAGACTCTTTAGCTAAACACAAAACCTCATCTCCATGGTCCTTATTTCTATGCTTTAAGATAACTTTATAGGCATTAAGATTTAAGAAACTGATCCACTGAGCACTGATGCTGTTGAGAATCTTCAGCCAAACATTTTTTTGTGGGGTAGGGGGATTTACTGGACTTTCACACATCAAGGTTGTGCATATGCATCAGCAGGAGGTACTGCTGGCTGTATGCCTGAGGGACCAGAGTGCTTTTTGATTCATATGCTGCTTGGTGAGTCCCCCATGCCCAGCAAACTACTCCTTCCAACATTTGGAAGCTGGGTGTTTGAGCAGGGGGAGCATGTCTTGAGTATGGGCAATCCGTGCTGCTTGTAGTTTTCAGTCTTAGTTTCTGAGTTTCATTTTCCACCAGCTTGTTTCATGTTCTGCCTCTCATCCAACTACTTTTGGTATGTATTCACGAAATAAAAACTCTCCTCTCAGCCTTTGCTACCTCCTTCACAGAGGTCGTCTTTGGCTTGGATGCTTCAGGTTGTCCCTCTGGGGAACTAGGACCTAGGAGCAATTGAAGAGGTTGCTTGGGTATTTAGCTGTTTCAGAGCCCAAGAGAAGTGTGTGTGCGTCTGCACAAAGTAAATTAGACCACAGGGAGGCATCCTCCTGCTTTACACCACCTGCCCCGCCTCCCCCCCCCTTTTTTTTTAAACCAGTAGTTGATACTTGTCATACGAAGTATGACATTATCTGGCAGATAAATCGTTTTTACTGTGCCAGCTGATTTTAGTCCCTATGTAGCTCAAAAATCATTTCAAGCTGCTTATTCTAGCAAAACGAGGCTTTTCCTATTGTCCACTGCACCTGGGGCTGGCAGGTGATAGGGTACCCGTGCCTGCCCCAAGAGAAGCAGCTCTTCATCTGGCCCCATGCGGAGAGACTGGGGCCTGCCTGACTAACGTTTCCTTTAGGATCAGGGCTATAGCGACTCTTTTGTTTTTCAGGCATGGCATATGTCCTTGGGGATTATCCCCTCCCACCATGTAGAGTGAGTGCAAGGCTGTTCTGACAGAGAGGTTTTCTATTATTTATTCATAGGTGCTTATAAGAACGTGTTTATGTTTTTGTTTGAGTTTCCCTTAAGCATTTGGGTGTTGAAGTTTATTGTTTATATTAAGGTCAAAATATTTTTTTTTTTTTTTGTTATAAGAAGAAAAATAAAATTAGCAGAGCCCTCGATCCTTTCTGTTTCGGTGCTGCCAGAATTGTTCTGGAATGGCTGTTTCCTTTCTGGGCCTATTGTTTGCTTGTTTTGGGGTTTTGTGTTTTTTCATATTTGATTTCTGTGCTTGTTTGTGCAATGTGGTATCAGGAGACTGCCTTTCATCTCCTATCATATGAGAAAGCAGCAGAGAAAGAGACTTGCTTTATTATGTGAGTTGAAGCAGTTACTGACTAAGCAAGAGAATGATGTTCAGACAAAGTAATAATCTTTTAATTATTTGACTTCTAGCCACAATGTGCATGCTGCCAATAATTTGAATTTTGATTTTATTAGTCTGGTTTTGTGAAGTGCTTTAACATCTAATTTTACCTTGAATGTATATTGTGGTACTGTCTTCCTGACTGACTGCCACAGCTGTTTTATGCTCATATGTGGCTTACCTTGATGTCAAGAATCTTTTCTAATGCTTTATTTAATTATCTTTTTTGCAAGTTTCTGCTACCAGCTAATGTTAGTAAATAAACCTGAGTCTGTTATTAGGAACTCTGAAAAATGTCTTTATTCATTACTGCTTTTCATCTCTTTTTGGTTTTTGTTTGTTTTTTATCTGTGGACATTTTCACAGACCAAATAGGTTAAAACTAAACTAAATCACAGGTTTGTTTCAGTCTGCCTGACTGTATTGTTCAAACCATATTTTCGCAGAACCACTGATGTGAATATTATGCTAATGTGTCTTACTTGGCATTAATTTTTTACAATGGTGATTTGGTATTGTGTGGCTCATTTTAAACAGACATAGTCAAGTGAGCAAACCACAAATGTAAACGTGGTGACCAGTAAATTTATTTAGGTTCAAATTTCACCTCTGATTCTTCCCATTAATTTCTGTGTCCCCCAAACCCCTGTGAAATCTTGTATTCCTGGAATGAAATGTGCTATAAATAAAGACCTGTATTCTTTCAGTGTTTGCAAGAGGTGTATTCGGAAAATGGACCATCACTGCCCGTGGGTCAATAACTGTGTAGGAGAGAATAACCAGAAGTACTTTGTACTGTTTACAGTAAGTATTTTGCAAGTGGTGTTTGAGGTTGTCCAGTGGGCAGCACTGAAATGCTGTGTGTGAAGCAGCTCTGAAGGCTGGCTTTCTTTTTTTTCTTGTTTGGGACGAACTTTAGAGAGAACTGTTGCAGACTTTGTTTTGCTAATTAGGGAACACACACAACACAGCAACAGAGGAAAAGGCATCACGGGAACTATTTGCCAGGGTTTTGTGAGGTTTGTGTTGACAGTTGTTCAGCACGCTATTTTGTAATGCGAGTAGTTTATTGTGGCGTTGAGCTCTTTCAGGCGTGGGCCATCCTTTTACACTGTACTGTGGCTGGTAGGGTCCCAGGCCATATGTAGGGTTCCTAAATGTTGAAGTTGTATGAGTACCTGTGTGGGATCATGTAATAAGAGCTGTTGGCACATCTTAAGCAAGGAGTGGGAAGTCTGCATCCCCTTTGGCAAGTGGTTTATTTTCATACTTGAAAACCAAGGAGGTGTTTGACTTTTTGTACTATATCTGTGGCATCATGAGTAAGAAAACAGGAGTGCAAACTTGCATAGTACATATTTATGGAAGGGTTGAAATCTGTTTCATCAAAGCAAACTGCAAATATCCCATGGGAGTAGCGTGAACATTACAAGGCTGAGTTTCAGTGATGCTCTGTTTTATTAATAAATCTTTTGAGACATCTGTAGGTTCGAGGAAGAAGGTTCTCATATTACCAAGTAAAAAGGGGGAGATTTTCAGTTAAATGGAAAGGCTTACTGTTCTATGGTGTGGTTTGTTAGGATGTGGATTACAGCACAAACCAAATCCTGTTTCTTTCCCTTGAACAAGTGTTTTTTCACCATGAGGAGTGAGCTAGGTGTTTTAATCCTATCAAAAGGATTCCTGTTTCTGTTAAAACTGTCGTCTACTTTCAAGCAGGCTGTATTGAACACTTAATGTAGTTGAGAGAAACAAAATAAGGGTTGCTGGTTTTGTTCTTGTTTATTCTTTTTGAGACCTGAGGAGGTGAAAGAACGGCAGCATGCTCAACTTGCAAGGAAAACCAAAATACTCTCCTATCACCTTTTACTGCTTCCACAGGGGTTTCTTGTAACAAAATCTCTCTCGCTTCTAATATCTGCTGACCTTTGTCAGAGTCTGTAGGTTCAGGAGAGTCATCTTTTTAGCCTAGTACTCTGAGTAGCATTGTAGTCTATGAGTAGCATTGCATATAGTTTAAAGCTTTTTGTTAATAAAGCTAAGACCTAATTTAAAACAAAAAGGATTTAAGTACAGAGTATTAAAGCTTGAGAGAAACTTTCCATGCCAGTGTCTGCCTCAAGGAAAAATACTTTTTTTAAAAAAGAGAAGTATAATTTTTCTGAAAGTCATGCTGGAAAATAAAGTGGTTTTTGTGGTTAAAACAAATTAGCTGTTGTTTCTCTGGGAAACTGTAGTGCTCTCAAGAGCAAGGATGTAAGCTCTGACAACATGATACCTCGATGTCAGAGAGCTGCTGTTCTCTGAAAGTTGCACTGTACTCAGTGGAGAAAAGGACAGTGAGCTGTGTGGAAGGCCGCGCTGGGGCGCAGGAGGCTGGGTTTTGTGTCCAGCTGGCTTTGAGTTAAACAGTCTCCCTCCTGTGCACTCAGAGCTGTTAGTAAGGCCAGAATGAGTCTGTGTGGTCTTGGCATTTGCCGGCTTCAGGGTGCTTGTTTAGGGGGATTGGGAGGGCTTGGTGGTTTTTGGGGTCGTTTGTGGTTTGCTTTTTTTTTTGAAGTCTTAACGCTTTGCTTTATCTAAAGTATTTGAAAGATTTAGCATTTTGGTCTTTAAACTTACCTGATACCTATATTATATCCTTTATTTTTCAGATGTATATAGCACTGATTTCCCTGCATGCTCTAATCATGGTGGGATTTCACTTCTTGTATTGCTTTGAAGAAGACTGGACGAGTAAGTACTAACAAAATATCTCATTGAGATACCAGATTAACCTATGAATAAGACCTTATAATGTAGTTTGCTTGTAAGGCAACCCCTTTTATGCTGGTTTCAGAAGAATGCTATCAGGGCTCTGCTGTGCTCTCTCTATTATTTTTTTTATGATCAATCCTGGAACTTCATCATTCTTTCTGACCTGCTGGGATCTCTGTCCTGAAAAGTCCTCTTTCAGCTTAAGCCTGATACTGCCTAGGGAGAAGCTGAGATGTAAAGACACCTAGGTAGTATGTGTGCAATAATCTACTGTTGACATGAATGCAGCACTAATTTCCTGAATGCCAACATGAAATAAGAAGAATGTGCATGCTTTTTTTTTTTTTTTTAAAGGGTAATGTGAATCATTCTTGCAAGACTGCCAGGAAAACATGCTAACTCGGATCCAAAAATCCACCCTCACAAGAACAAACAATTGCTTTCCACACACACACACACAACACCACCACCACCACCACCCCGCCGCCAAAATCCCCCACAAACCCACAAAAAACCCCCCACAGCCCTCACTCTGGAGCAGCCAGTGAGTAAATTTTCACAAAGCCACTTGAGATGTGTTTTTAAAAACCTGGATGGATATAGGAAATCCTCTAGGTAATGCTGAGTCAAACAGCAAGCTGTCAAAGAATGTGTGTGCAGATGCATGTGCTGCTTCTGGATTTTTTTGGAAGAGCATTACCTTAGATTTTCTTGGAATTTCAGTTGTGTCATTCAATATAATGACAGGTTTTAGTTTATAATACTGCAGAGGATGGGTACGTTTACGCATATGAACTGAATTTGACAAGGTTGTTCTGCAGTGCAAAACTTTGTAAAACAGCTGCCAGCTGTCAGTGAGAGCGTCTGGATTTGACTACAGTGGCCAGGGCCATAGGGGAAGGATACATCAAAAGACAAGAGTTTCCTTTGCCCGCTTTCTCAGAGCCTGTATCGGGGGGGGGAACCACTTTCCCACCTGCCCCAGGTTTAGGTGGCAGAAAAGAGCAGTTATGAGAGATGGATCTGCTGTTCCAGCTGCCTTGGATTTGTGCTGATTGCGTTAGCCCCTGATTATGGTGTATCTGTTAGAGCTTAACATCTCATGAGAAAAACAGGGTTTTTTGGTGATAGTCATTCTTGGATCACAGAAAAATTTGGAGATGTTCTGTCATTTACAACACTCAACTCAACACTATGATTTTTGCCCTATAACATTTTCCTTCCTCTTCCTTTCTTCTCCTCCTCTTTTATAGTTACCTTCTCAGATTTTTTTCAGCTCTTGCCTGAGTTTGCACTATAGAGTATGAGGAAAAAATAAGAATTTGGCTTAATCTGCCCTTCTTCAGGTTATGACTTCGTGCAGTTATGAAAGGAAGCATGCTTTGGTTTTATGTTGGTGCTACAGAAATAATTATCCTTGTGTCCTGACCACCAGCTTGAGATTTCTAATGGGACTTTATCACTGTGGAAAGTCCGTTAAGATTAAGGTTTAAGAGAGAAGCTACAGGTGAAATGGAGTAGAGTCCTAGCCAGTGTGCTGGGGAAACACCTAAGTGGAAAAGAAAGTTGCATTCTCGAAGTGTTGTAGGGTTTTTTTTGGTTTTGCCTTTTTTTTTCTTTTTTTTTTTTTTAAACTTGCAGGAGTGATAATTTCATTGTTGAATATCCTCAAGAATGTCAGAGCTTCCCTGTGCACCTTTTTGAGAATGGTGATCATATAATTTATTTTGACAGTTTGAGTATGGAAAACTCGTGGCTTAGCAGGTGTTTTCCAATTGCTGCATTACCTGATCCCTTCCCTTCCAACTCCATTGTTTTGTCTTCGCAGAGTGCAGTTCCTTCTCTCCGCCAACTACAGTGATTCTTCTCATCCTCTTGTGTTTCGAGGCTCTCCTATTTCTCATCTTCACCTCGGTTATGTTTGGGACCCAAGTACACTCCATCTGCACTGATGAAACGGTGGGTGTCTCACACACTCTCTCCTTTACCCTGTCTCTCTCTCTGTTTGTAGAAACAGTGAAGGGCTACAGGGTTTTATCTCATCGCACAGGGAGTTCATGTATGTGTACCCTTTGAGGAAAGACCCAATGTAGTAAACTGAGTTAGCACAGTGCTGGGTTGTGCTCTCTGAAGGTTACTGTGAGAAGTAGTGTACACTAGTATTGGCTGGGATGGTGTGTTGACAGTACCTCTGATATAGTAGGTATTGGTAACTGGGATTACTTTGTAGAGAGTATTTGTCCCTGTGGATTCGAGAACTTTTTTCCTTTAGTGAAGCATTTTTACATTGGTATTGTCAGAAATTCAGCTGTGTGTCCCCTGGTGTCACTATTTACAGCTTTATGTACTGGAGAGCCAAGATGAGTAGGTGGGGGAGGGATATATACACACACACACTTCTTTTAGTCTAGATGATTTCCAGTTTTAGCTGCTTGTTAAACAGTTCAGAACTCCTGCCAGAGGGAAAAAGAAAAGGGAGTGGAGTAGGCTCATGGAAACCTGCTGGGTACAGTCTGCTGCAAAGCCACCATGTCGTCCTCAAATCAAAGATGGCATAGTAGAGGTTATGTAGTTGTGTTGCAGTCCATCGTATATCCCTGCATTTGCCCACTGCTGTAAAGATGGAGCTGGTGACTCCTGGGGATGTTCCCACACTTGTGAATACTGCCGGTCTTCACCAAGCACGCTCAGATATCTGAATTAACTGGAGTGGTTGAAGAGAAGTGATAGTCTTAAGAGTGACAACTCTTATTTCTGCCCCTGCCTCCTTTAGTTTTTTCCCTTTCACTTGTTTGCCCATGGCCAGTTGAAGCTACAGTAGGTATTTTTGCTGCCGTTGGAGAGCATTATAGACTGTTAGAGCCCATTGCTCCTGAGTCTTTTTTGCAGTACTTTTTTAAATGCTTGGCTTCTGCAAGAGGCTGATGTTCACACTGTGACTCTTCCGTGTTCAGAGGAAGACTTTAGCTGTTCTTTCTGCTGGGGAGAGCCCCAGGAAGAAGTACAGTGTCATACAGAACAACAAGATCCTGCCGAGCTTGAGTTTATCAATAAGTGCGTAAATTAGCAATGTTGCCTGTGAAATAATCATCTGAATTTCTCAGTCTTTGAAACCTGTCAAGAATTTTTAGAAGCTGCTTCCTACAGCTGGGCACCCAAATAAGTCCCCCGATTTTTCCCTTCCCCTCAAATTCTGGGAACTCATAGATGTTAAAGGAACAATGCCACAATCTAAAATAAAAAAATGAGATACGGTCTCCCCCTGTTGGGTTGTGGGTTTTAATTTTTGTTTTCTTTTTTAATATGTACCAGTAAGGATTTTGCTCTGTGGAACATCTCATTGTTGATTTGCTAGCATTGAGCCAGCTGTGTCTGGCAAGCAATCTGTTTTGAGCAGAGGAATATTTCCAGGTGATATTCTTCCTGGTGTGGTCTCTTGCAGCGTTTTACTTTGCATTTTAGAGACTGGGCTGTGTCTTGCCCTTTCTCACCTTCCTCTTCTAATCACTGGGAGACTTCATTCCCCATCTTGTGTACGCTGCCCCACCCGGGTGGTTCTTTTCTGCCTGAAGGGACCCAGAAGCCTAGTATTTTGGTGTTGTCGCTAGAGGTGACGTTTACCAGGGATCAGCACAGCTCTTGCAGTTGACCCATGTTGTGTTCTGCAGAGCTCCCAAAATTGGTAATTTGAGACACACAGATGTATTACAGTGCATTAATCCGTAGCATGGGAGGGACATGTAGGTCAGGAGAAGCTTACCTTGCAAAAGATCTGAAGTTAAAGAACAGAGTGATCTGCCTGCTGCTGCTACCTGTGGAAGAGTAATGCTCTCCAGTGACTGTGCTCATTCATTTTGCTTCTGTGGCAGCCAGGCATAGCTTTCCTGAAAGACCAAATTCACTTTGTGGGTTTTAGACACAATACAGGTTTTTTGGGTTTGGTTTTTTTTTTTTTTAAAATGATTGACTAGTGAATGTTTCAGCTGATTGCTTGATGGCTTATTTTTGTTCTTCCTCTAACCTTTACTAAACAATGCCAATGCCTTCTCTCAAATTGGTATCTTATTTAACCCTTTTTCCCTGCTGTCAGCCCGTGCATGTTGTAGCAGTGATTCTAATGACAAATGAAGAGGCACCAGGTAGAATCAGCTACACTGAGCCATGGGCACTTCCTGAACTTGCTTGGTGAATCTGGGAGCATTATAGAGATTATCTTNTTATAATGGTTTCCTCTAAAACTTTTCCATCTGGTTAGCACATAATGCTTTCAGCCATTAAAGCACATACTTTTTGTTTGGTTTTAGGTGGTGGGGTTTTTTTGATTGACATCAGAGACAATTGGAGGGCAGGTCTTAAAAGGCTTATGAAATATCTAGGCCTGAACAAAATGAAAGTAATTTTATTTCCAAGGAATACTTTCTGTCCTTAAGATTTTTTTAGTATAAAACAATGAGAAGGAAAGGCAGTATAGATGCATTTTTACTTTTTTACTCCATCCTTTGGATAAGGGGTAACTGAGAGTAGACCTTTCCCTGAATCCAGAACTACAAAATCTGAGTGTTTGACTGAAAATGTGATATTTCTATTTTCAGGGAATAGAACAGTTGAAAAAGGAAGAGAGAAGATGGGCTAAAAAAACAAAATGGATGAACATGAAAGCAGTATTTGGCCATCCGTTCTCTATAGCATGGCTTAGCCCATTCGCAACACCAGACCAAGGAAAAGCAGACCCATACCAGTATGTGGTCTGAGGAATTCTTGACCAGCATTTCCACTAAAATAGAAACATATTACAGCACTACTGTTACAAATTTTCCATGAATGTTTAAAACAAAAAGCAAACCAAACTTTTTTATGTCTATTAAATGGCTGATAATTGCAGAGAAAAAAAACCCCTGTGTTCCACAATTTTAGATAATTCTATATCTCTGGCTGAAACTGCTGCTGCTTTTCTTCCCCCCCCCCCTTTCTATTTTTTTCAATCTTGTTAACTTTACTGGCCTTTGTTTCTCTCTGCTTTCTGTATGGCATAACTAATGTGAAGGGGATCCTCCTCCTCTGTTGTGACCCATTCTGAGTAGATTCTCATGCTGTCTCCTGACTGTGATGAGCTCTGTGGAAGACATATGAGTGCCAACAGCCCTATACAGACACCTTTGGACTTCCTGAAGGAGCACATTGCTCTTTCATAAGTGAACTTGAACGGGGAAGCAGACATTTCACTTACCAAAAGGTGCAAGACAAGAACGCGACCCAGCAAGAGAGCCAGTTGATCTGGTGATGGCATACAGTTAAAGTACTTAAAACAAATGTTGCCAACACCAATTCCCACCCCACCCTCCTTTTTCCTTCCAGCCACAGAACTGATTCCATCTTTCTGGCATTATTTTGTCTGTTCCTTCCCTTGTGCACAGGAAGTTGTTGCCCTCTTAGGGTAACTGTGGCAGATTTAGAAGACTCTTTGGATTATTAAATGCCTTACACTTGCAGGAAAGAAAGAAATCTAATTTTCAAGTGGTTAGAATAGCAAAATCATCTTGTTTGTGTGTGTTTGTCTTGGTAAATGAGTTGTTAGAGCAATGCCTGCTAAACAGTGTTAATGTGAAAAACTGACATGAATGCCCAGACTACTATTAAAGACTAATATTGACGGGATGTGTAGGTGTACCAGGGTGATTGATTCTATATTCTTAGCATTGCCCTGTTTTAGAGCTTTGTAAATCTTTTCTCATATTTATGCATACATGTGTATGTGTGTAAACACACACACTTATATGTGTAAGTGTTTTAAAGTGGGAAATATTGATGGTAAGGAGCATGCATACTGTTATGAACTGTGTGGTGATGAAAGGGGGAGGGACAGAAGGCATTCCGAAAACGGGTAGAGCTAAACCATTCATAACTACAACTGACATCTTGTGTTCAGGCAGGAATTTTATTATATTTTTGGATCATGTCTCCCATGGGCTCATCAAATGAATTGCAAACAAAGGAAAAATACAAATCAGCTGTGTCCATGACTTCCAAGGAATCTTTTCTTTCCTTGGTTTAAAATAAAATGGTATTTTTTTTGAAAATTACCTGTTTAGACTGCTTCAAAGCCATGGGGGAAGGGAGGGAAATCAGGGAAGAAGAAATTTAATGGATGTCTCATTTTGGAAGTAATGCGAATGCTGCATCTTTTCAATCTGTCAATGCTTCCATATGGAAAACAAATGCAATAAAACTTTTCCAAAAACTTGTTTACTGTTCTTATTTTCTTTCTTCACTTCAAATGTTGGGAAAAATTTGTAACGGTTTTCTGAACTTTCACTTCTGTATGCAAGCAGGCAGGAGCATATAAAGGTTAATTAACTGAATGTTCAACTTTTAAGTTTAAAAATGAGTTAATCAGTAATATACGGATCTGTTAATCAGTGGTTTTATTTTACCACTTGGAAGTGGCTGTCAGTAACTGCTCTGCTGTGTAAACAGGCTGTTTCTGCAATCCTGCTTGCTCAGGGTTAGATCATCAGGAGTATGTTGTGATCTTTGCTGCAGGACTGCACGGCGGGAGCCACAGGCTGCACTTGTGCCTCAGTGGGAAGATGCTGTGAAGAAAACATGGCCTTTGCATACTCATTTCCTTAATGAAGAAAAGTTCAGGAAAAGTTTAGGTTTTGTTTTTATAGTGCTGATACTGCTGACAGTGGAAAGCTATTGTAAATAAATACGTAGCTCTGATTTTTAGTATGCAGTGGTGTTTTTCAGAGAATGCTCCCAGTTTAACAGTTAAGGGCTGGATCTTTGGCCAGGATCGGCTCAGCCAGTGAGGCACGTGCAGGTGGTAACTTGAACTGGTAGAGAAGCCGTCCCTAAAACTCTCTTGATGCAAAATCAAATGTATTGGGGGGCAGGGGAGGCTTTAGTCGCCTAGGCAATTAACAAATGAATGCATCTCTCTGTACAGTTCATTGCTTTAAAAAATTGGTTTGATTATAAATTCCACTGGTGCACATTCCAGTTTTAGTTTATTTTAATTACCCTTATTCACTATGCATTTTGAAGGAAGATTGGTTATGTTGTTCTGGCATTTTGACCATTGTGGGGAAAAAATAAAAAAGTGTAATTACTCAGTTTTTCTTGTTTCAAACAAATGCAAATTGTTAAACAATGTTACATAGTATTGATATTTTCAGTCAAACTGTTTTCGTTTTAAATGAGGCGTCATCACAGCTTGCAGAAATGTCCTTTGGTACCTGTTGTGTGTGTGTCTCAGTAAGCGGGGGGTCCTCGGTTTTACTTGCACTGTACGACTTGGTGGTGCAATTTGATGCAATTTGAATGATGCTAAATGTGGGTCAGTATTAATATGAGAAAGGCAGACTTACGGATTTGCTCATGGAAAGTGTTTTCTTGGGCAGGACTACCTGATTTCAGGTGCTAGTTCTGTTTTAGTGTGGCCAAGAGAAACTGAAGGACAAACTAGAGCAAAGGCAGGGTACTTTTTTGAAAAGCTAAGCGGTGCTCCAAGCAGAAATGAGTGCAAGGAACTGCTGTAGGGAAAGTGTGCCTTAATCATGATTTCTGCTAGCAACGCTTCCTGTGTCTTCCCCTTAATAGAGAGACTGTTACAATGCTTGCCTGTTCTGTTTGCTCTTTCCTTTTGGAGTCTAAAAGTATATTAAAAGAAACTAATGTATTTCTTCTAACATGCGAGAACTGTCCTGCAGATTGCTTCTGGGTCAGGCCACACAGCCCAGCATCCTCCTCTGGCACTGCGCAGGAGCAGATACTGAGGGCAATAGTGGGAGAAACGGGGTATATCCTACAGCATCACAGTGGTAACAGGTCAACCTTGTCTTACTGTCTCCGCGTTTGCAATGTTGTACCTCTTACTGAAATGGGAATGTCCAGTATTTTATATTTCTCCATGTATGTCTTCTCTTTCCAGTATTTGTTCAAAATTATGTAATTTGGAATAGCGAAAGATGATGCTTTCTGAGCACTTTTTTTTTTTAGGGTGAAATAACTGCACGATGGGAAAGAGAAACAGGTGTTGGTTTAATTAGAAATACAAAATTCTCACTTTCTAAAATAATGGTGAGAGAATTTGGGTAAATATATTTTAAAAGTTTCATTAAAAAGTAATGAAATGTCTTCAACAGTTGTGCATTCCTTCCATCCCCCTTAAATTTTTTTTTTTTAAGGCAAAACCTCACGCCCTACTGACTATGGGGCAGGCAGCCAAAATTAGACCAGGATACAATTTTTAAAACTTCTGCTCATTTTCAATACGTGCCCTTGAAGGGATTGGTGAGGTCAAGCTGGGAGAAAGCATGCCCCTGCCTGCTCCGATTAACTGCTCCCTAATCTGGCATTAGTACTACCTCAGCCTGACCTTGCCTATCGCCTTGGTTAGCAGATGCTGTTCAGAGCAGGTGAACAATGTTTTTTTGGGGAGGGAAGAGAGGGGTTGCTGCCCAGAAGTGTTCAAGATCCTTATTCTCAATTTAGGTGGCAGCATGGATTGAACCGGATTACGCACGTGACTGAGAGTAGGGTTAAGCTTGTGCTGCCAGGGAAGGGTTTCAGTGCTTGGTGTCTGTTTCTCCTCCTGCCCCATGCTACTTGTTTTCCTTCTCTCTAGATACTCATGCAGTAAATGCTGCAGCTGCGGTGACGGTTTGTTACTAACGCATTAGAAACCTCTGCAGTTTGCTAAGGAGCAGCTGATGACCAAAGGTCTTCCTCTGCTTTAAGCTGCAAAAGCCTTCTGCCTCCTGGCTGCACAGACGCAGGGCGCTGGAACCAGAGTATCCTGGAGGAAAAGCGCATGGTAGTGCTAAAACACTTTGCCAAGGCTCTGCTCTGCCATGCACAAGCGCTGCCCCTCTCCCAGCTTGCCTGGCAGGGAGGTAAGGACTGGCACTGGCCGTGGCAGCACTGAGTGCCTCATCCCAAGGGGCTGGAGGCTGCAAGGGATTTTCCCTGGAACAGTTGAAGCCGCTCATTTGCAAGCTTGGGAGCAGCACAAAGGGACACGTGCCTGTGCTTAGTGTTGCAAGATGCACGTTTGTGCTTCAGGGCTTGAACTTTTCCCAAAATTGCAACCCTGAAGACTTCTGCTTTGGTACTGTGTCATTTCTTTCTGCACGTTTGCTGCTGGATTTCTCCTAAGTCAGCATGAGAAAAGGGGGCATGAATGAAGTTCGCAAAAGCCTTGCACGTAATTCTTTGGTTTATGGTGTATTTTCTCCTGGGCCTGCTCGTGCTGACTCAATGTTATTGCAAAACCAAGCTGCTGCTGTGTCAAAATGTCGTGTTATTTATAAGGCTTACTGCGAACGCAGCTGTGGTGCTGCTGAGCTGTTGCCTGTATTCATTTCCCCCTCTACAAAACTTTGAAATGGTTTATGGGTTGTTAGGGAAAACCTGCAGAATTAGAACGCGACAAGTGTATTTTTCATCCAGCTCTTCTAAAACTGCTCTTTTAAATGGTTTTAACTGAATTTTTGCTCATTTTTCCTTTCCTTGAGTGTCACAAAACTTGGATCCAGTATCCTTGCTTCTCTAAGAACAGAGTTTCTATCTGGTCGCTTGTATATCATCGTGAGCATATCATACACAGCTGTAGGTCTGACTGCTCTCTTACATGGTGCAGAAGATGGGTGTAGATCTGACTGCTCTCTTACATGGTGCAGAAGATGGGCTTAAAAAAAAAATTATGCCCTATTTGACATAGTGGTAGCCTTAAAAAAAAAAAAAAAAAAAAAAATTTAGCTCCTTCTTTCTGCGTGGAGAAGACTATCAGGAAAAAATGTTGCTGCCCAAATTTGATGGACCTGTTATTTAAATACGATCAAAAATGTTTGTTACTAAAAGTGATGTTCTTGGAGGGAGAATGAATCAGAATATTGACTGACCAAGGCTCCAGTCCTGCTTTGAGACCTCCTCTTCCACCTGTACAGGTTTCCTCACCTCCCAGCGGGTATCTGGCTTGTGTTGTGATTTGTCTTTGACAATTTCTTAAATGGAAATTGTGTTCTTAAATACTTGCTCTTAATTGGTGCAGAGTAAGCTTGTTCTTATGTCAGCTTCTAGTGACAAGCCTAGATGTGGCTGTGGTAAATTCCTGGTCGCTGGAAAAAGCTGCAGTAGTTTGCCTGTATCTGAACTATTGTAAAAGTGCCCAAGTAAGGTGAAATTTTAAGTTGTAATTGTATTTTGTTACTCCTTGAAGGGATTCAGAAAGCATCGGCATAAGAGATCCATGTTCCCAAAAGGGATGGCTTTTTAGAAGCTATCTCTTTGCCATAAAAATCAATAGCAACTTGTACTGAAATAAGTCACTGAGATTCAGACTGTCCATGAATTTGTTCTTGGTTTAGGGTTTTGTTGTTAAATTCAGGGACGACACTCAGTAACGCAGGATGTCTGTCTTCATTGTTAACTAAAACTTGAATAACATCCTGGTTGTAGATAGGCAGTTTTGCACGTGCTACAGCGGTCGGTGCAGAAATACCTACTATAAATGTGAGACGACCCAAAACTCTTCTCTTCTTGCAGGGTATTGAGCGTCTTAAAAATCAGAAGCCAAGCTGGGAGAAGATAAGTGGCTGGGAAGGAATGAAGCTGGCGTTCGGTGGTGCTTTCTCCTTGGGTTGGTTCAATCCCTTTTCGAACCTGGACTGCGAGAGCCCGGCGCCGGCCGAAGCCGTGGCAGCAGCTCCTGCGTCTGCAATAATGACCCAAGAAGAAATCGAGCAGTTTCTCGCTCGAGACGTTGCCGTCCAAGTGTTACATGAATAAGCAAAGCATCCTCCAAGATGTCAAGAGCAGCTTTCAGATTTTTTCTTTTTAATAACGACTTGTGCTGGAGATTTAAGGGGTTGTTTTTTAACATACTTTTGGCGCATTAAAAAATTCAAGAGTATTTATGTGGAAGCCAGGTACAGCACTAGCAGAAGCAATGCAAATCTCCAGGGAAAGCTTTATAAGTGATGAGATTCATAAGCTCCTTTTCAGAGCAGTGACAACTGCTTTATTGAGCTTTTCTTACTTGGCCTTTAAGGAAAGGTTATAATTGTTGGATAGATTGGTCCCAGCTCCCAAAAAGGTGCAGTCCTAAGGAGTCTGGTTAATCTTTTGTTCTTACAGCCTTTTTGGAGGGCTAAATGATAAGCCCTGTGCAATGGCCAGATTAGCCTAGCTCTAAAGGTTTTCTTGAAAAACGCATGCTTTTTAGCTCATCCCATGGATGCTTCCTCTGAATTATGAAGGCTGCTGGTGCTCAGGTCTTAACAGAGTTGGGATACCGGGCTATGGACGCAGCAGATGGGCGAGCTCCAAAACATCTTCAGGGGTAAATTTTAACCCTCTGTGCTCATGGGGCTGCCCAAGACTGGTGGTGCTTGGCTGAGCAGTGTCGGAGCCGACAGCCTGGTGGTGGTGCCAGGCCGGTGGGAGCGTTCGCCTGCGGCCAGCACAGCCGAGAGCAGGCAAATACTGGCCGGGTTGTCGAGCTGCTGGTGGGGGGAAGCTTTTGCCCAGTGCTGCGGTTCATTAGCACGTAGGACATGTGGAGCAGGAGCTGCCTGGACGAACTCTGCAGCCCAGAAAGCAGGCAGCTGGTCTAGGCCAGGCACCAGGGCTGTTTCTGTGGTCAGAGAGGGAGGTGTGAGCACCCTACTGATGGAGGTACCGGCTCTCCCCATTTGACTTGTCTAATTTAGATGTCTCTCTTTTTCTTTTTTGTTTGTTGTCGTCGTCGTCCCCCCCCACTTGCTACCAGAGTTAGTTGAGAATTAATATTGCCTCTTAATCTTACTGGTGTTTAACGTTGTCCTATTAGTACTTGCCATTATGCAGGGTTTCATTACACTAATTTTGCAGCCAGCTCCTTGTGAACGTTGGTAAACATGTAGAAGGAACATGCATCGTTCAAGGAAGGCGTCACTGCAGGTGGAAATAGTTGCAGCAAAGTAATGCGGAGGTGATGCTAGCTGCTGCGTTCAAATACGCTACAAACACTTGGCATGCTCCAGGCGTCAGTTAGTGTAGTTTTAATTTAGACTGGTTTTCAATTGTTTTTTTTTTTTCTTCTTGTCATCTCCCTTAGCTTAATTGTCAGTAAATTTTGCAGGATATTAGAGATGTGCTTCTGGTTTTCCCCCCCAGGATGTGCTTGACTTCATCTCCCCCTCCCCTGTAACGTGGACCAAAGACAATTGCTTCCTCTCGAAAGAGAAGGGAGTTTTGGGGATGAAAGCATGGTATTGTGAAAGACCTAGATTAAGTTTTTGTTATTTATAGAAGCAATACCAAATAGAATTTTTGCAAGATTTTTTTTCTTTTTTCCCCCCAAAAAAAGCATCTTAATATGTATTAATGGTGTGACATTCAGGGCTACTGTGGAGGGATGAGATTCTCTCCTGGACTTGTCCTCTGCTACAGCGCAGTCCCTTTTTCTGGGAAAGGGTCTGGGAACAAGCTGAGTGCCATGACTGTCAGCACAGCTTGGCTAAAACCCAGGGGGTATTCCCAAACAGTCCTCCCATCCCCTATCCCCTCTGGATGTCTCCCTCTTTTTCAATGGAAAATAGATTTAGAAAAAATCATTAGGACCTGTGTATTTATAAAAACCTTTTTGGTAAAGGGAAACAGCCTGCATTTGGGGGGAATTGAGGTGTCCTCTCACATCATTTAGACGTGAGGTCTTGAACACCATTGCTCTGTGCAGCGGTGTGATAGGGAAGAAGCTCTCCTGCTCCTGTACCAGCCTACATTCCTCCTGTCAGCGTCCCACAGGAAAGGGACATCAGGGACATACGCTGATCTATAAGGGATTTCCTATAGAGAGCAATAGGGATGTTGAAGGAGGAAAAGTAAGGGTGCCCTTTTTAGCTCATGTTTTCTAATTTTGGCTTGCTGCTTGGCCTCTGCATCCAGTTAATGTCCCTGCCTCCAGTGCCATGTCTGCAGACTGGGAATGGTGCTACAGAGTCCTCGGGGGAGAAACTAGTTGATGGTTGAAAATTGCCTTGAGGCAAGTGCATGGGGATGTCAGTGTGGGCGAGACCCCCTCGCCCCGCGTTTTAGTGATGCTTCTCGGGACACGGACCCCACTTATGTGGCTTCGGGTAGGTGCGGACGGAGGCAGCGTATTTCCTCCTCCACTCCCAAACCTGGTTCACCTTGTCATGAGGACAGGCGTCCTTCACTTCTGTTTCCCACCTCTCGTGGTGTTCCTCAGATGCTAGGCTTTTTTTTTAATAGCTGAAATGGAAAAGCAGTGTGAAGAGGGGGAGTGAGAGCCAGAACAGCCTTCTCCCACAGTGCAGTTATAGTCCGAGTGAGAGAGTGGGGCATGTCCCTGTGCCCTACACAGAGCTGTGGGCAGCCAGCCCAGCCCTGGCTCTGGTGCCCCCCAAGACCTGGTCGGGTGACTTGCTATGTCCAGCATATTGGTTGTTCTGGTGTCTCTTGGCTGTTGGTCTCCCTTGTCCCCCTCTTCTTCCTCCCCCCTGAAGTTCCAGTGCTCCTCGCTGTATCTCCTCTCTGTCTCTGTATAGCGTGGCAGCTGTCAGAAATTGCAGAAGTCTTCACAAGTTGAAAAAACCTGTTTTATCCACAGCTCTGGCATAAACCTTCTTCTTTAATGGCTACCTGGTAGCTTGAGACCAAATGTGATTTTCATGAAATTGAAACCAAACCCACCGTTTTCCTTCCCTTCCCTCCACGCACTCCTTGCCTCTTGTTAAATCGTGCCTTCATCTTCAGGCTGTGCTGCTACGGTCCTGGCTGGCTCGCCGGGCCCTGGGGAAGGCGATCCTCGAGAGCACTCTGTGTGCTGCAATCCGCTGGAGATACCATCGCTGCTCGGGCGCGAGGTGTTAATACATGATGGACAAGGTCGTGGCAGATGTGGAAAGTGGTGTACTTCTTACCTGGTGTCTTCTGCAGCAGGTTTTCTATGCAAGTAAAGAATTTACATGTCTTGAAAATATATATATTTTGCTGTTTGTAACTCCTTTTTATGCCTCTGGTCACTATTAAAGAACTAATACTTCATCCGCCAAGGACCGCCTGCTCCTCCCTTCCCTGTGGTCGCTGTGTGTGGACCCTGCACCCTCTCTGTCTGGGGAGAGGGGCTCCTGGCCCTGTCACCAGCAGAGGTGGCCTTGCGGGGACCCAGCGCTGCTGTGGGGCGCTGGGACACTGTGAGGAGAGGGGTGGCAGGAGCCAAGGGGAGCCTGACTGCCTTTTGCAGCCCAGCCACCACCTGGGCGTCCCTCCAGGTATTCCCTAAGTGTTTGAAACATGAGGGAGTGGTCAAACCCCTTTTTCCCCCTTTTTTTCCTCCTCCCTTTTTTCCCTTTTTTTCCTCCTCCTTTTTTATGGGCTGGCACATAACCAGGGGTAGTTGCCATTTCTTTTTTCCACCCTGCAGCCCTAATACTTGAGCATTTGCCTTTTAAATAAACAAATAAATAACCCCCTGTACTACTGTGTGGCTCAATTCCCTCTTTCCTCGTGGAAATGCTTGAAAACCCAGTGCCTGACTGCTGCTGGCCACATTGCAGCGATGCTGTGGAGCAGAGCCGTCCCTTGCCACCGGTGGGCTTGGGAGGTGCTGGAGTGTGCAGCTCAGCAGCAGGGCCAGGTGGGCTCCAGCTGTGCACAGCTGTTGCCTCCTTCGACATGACTATGGCTGGAAGAGCTCCAGACGTACATCACAGTCAAGGTCTAACATATACTCCAGCAGCATTCAGGGTGAGAGGGGAAGGATAGAGGTTATACATTTCCAGGGAAGTACTGGTAATGGTGCTGGAGATGGTACTTCTTTCAAAAATGCCCGAAAACCCCCAAAAGAAATTGCGTGGGAAGAAAGGAAGATGGATGAAAAATGGTGTTTGGGGAGACTGTGCCAATACTTTTTGTTGTCTGAAGACGCAAAAAGTTGTATGCCAGTACATTCCCCAGCTGGCTAGCTGGGAGGGAGAGGGAATCGACCAGGAGGGATTTGTTTAAAATGTTTCTTGAGCTGCGCAGCAGCCTGTGGTACAGTGAGGTCCCTGGGTGGCCTCCCATGTAGGGCCACAGCCCAGGCAGCCAAGCAGCTGCAAAACACTCCCTGGGCTCACACCCACCGCTGGCTGAAGCCGGCACCTTTGTGAGCTCCGATTCCTGGCCTGAGGTGGGAACGTCCCCCTGTGGGCTCAGAGCCATCCCAACCCGGCAATACCATACAACTCAACTATGCAGTTGATTTTAACAACCTTTATTGAATCACAATTAACTGCAATCAACGCAACTGTTCCCTTTAAGTCAGTTTAATTCCCTTAGCTCAATTGGATTTTTGCTCTTTACTTTGAGATTACTATCCAGCAATCACGGAGGCAAGAAGCGCCTGAGACATGCAACGGTGCTATGCATTTAGCGAGGCCACCGTTTACACCCCGCTGAGGCACCGATCCTACTTGGTGATGGTGATGGCCTTCTCCGTAGAGATCCCTTTGATCTGGGTCGAGGTCAGCTTAGCTACCATTTTCTTCTCTCCTAGTCTCGTCGGAGTGCATATTACTTGAGACTTAATGATCCTACCAGGCTTTACATCCCTAAGGAGAAAGAAAAAATAAATAGTCCCAGCATGAGTTATGGTTCTTACTTGCAGCTTTCGAATCCTTTCGCTTAAAGGAATAGCTGCTGCCTGTGTTTAGGGTGGGTGTTTCCCTTCTCCTGTGACAAAGGTGCAGCAAGCGGGGCTCAGCACAGTGGCGCTGGTTGGTGGTCCCAGCAATGCTGGGGACCTTCCCCAGACTTCCCTGTACTGCTGAAACGCTAAATTCATCTCTAAAGGAAGCAAGTGTGTTCACGGTGGCCAGGCAGCACCTGGCATCACAGCAGGAGCACGGGGAGAGTCCCTGTCATGCCCGAATGCCCTGAGCACGCCAGCCTCTGCATGGGTCTTTCTGCTGCGTGGACTGCGCCCAAACGTGGTGCAGTTTCAAACGTAGATTGCAAAGGGCCCTATTACTCCAAATCCCCTAACCACTTCTTCAAGGGACATTAAAAAAAGAAGAAAAAAAGCAGCATCCTGCCACGCTCATTTCATACTGGCCTCATCTCCTTACCCCTCATCAAACACTGTCATCTTAAATATGCCCAAGCCCTCCACCAGCAGCTTGCAGTTGTCCAGGGGCACGTTCAGGTTGTTCTGGAAGATGAAGGCACAGGAGAACTCCTTGTTCAGTTTGGCTGTTTCTGGCATCTGGCAGAGGAGGAAAGAGAGAAACAAACCCAAATACTGGGGATCAGCAGGGTAATAAAGATGCTGGAGCTGCTGCAGGTTTGCTCCTCACCACCAGCATGCTGGGGGACAACCCCCTCATACCCTTTCCACCCTCCCGCAGCACCATGTGCTCTGCCCTGCTGGCTGTTTTCCCAGCTCTTCTCTCTGGTTTCTCAACAGGTTTCTTCCTTCAGGAGGTAGAGGTGTGGGGTCGGAGATGGGCCCCGTACAAACTGTCCTCTTCCATCCCCTTCCCTCCAGCAGGCCCTGCCTGCCCATTTTAGATGGGGCAATAAAAATCTTCATTTTGTGGCTGCTTTCAACCTTCAAATAAAGGTTGAATAGCCAAATAAAACGCCGAGGACTGAGCATCCTGGGAGGCAGCTGTTTGGGAGATCCCCCTGGGAATGCTAACACCACCTGGGTGTTACAGTAAGCAGGGCTTTAACCCTCATCCCCGAAAAGCCGGGCTGGTGGCTGTCTTACCTGGACACTGATGGGGGGGTACTCAAAGCTCATCGTCGTGTTCTTGGTGAGCTTGTCATCCGTCCCCTGGACCTCGGCAATGGCGGTGACGTGGATGAGCACTTCATCTTCTGCCGAGGCCAGCGCCTTCATGTACGCATCAGGTGCAATTTTCAGAGGGACCTGCATCTCTGCAGGAGAGAAACACAACTAGGTGCTTTCACATGCCCAGGAATTCAGTGGCAAAGTCAGCTCTGGTGGTCGGTGCCCCAGGGCATGGGATGAAGTGTATTTGCTGAGACCACCCTGCTTCTGGCCTGTCCCAGGGGCCCCTCGGGGGAAAGCCCCAGCTGGGGGAACGGTATCTGGCACATGCAGCCCACGGGACGGGTGGCTGAGCCCACACCATCTCCCCGCCAAGCCGAGCGCTGGCTCGGGCTCACATCCAGCATCTCGGCAGCCCTCGTCCCTGGCTGCCCCGGCACTCAGGAGGAGGCAGAGGAGTGTGAGGTTGGGTACATTTAAGCCCGTGTCTCCTGGGGTTTCTCTGAGGCACTGCTTGCTATAAAACCAGCAGCTTTCCTTTCGCTTCAGATTTTAATTGCCTGGACAAGCTTCCAGTGGCTCAGAAAAGCCCCGGAGTCAGCAGCGCTGGAACCTGAACATTGCTTTAGCTGCAAGGCTTCCTGGCTTCTGGGAAATAAAAAAAAAAAATGCCTGTCCTTATCTCTATGTATGTAGCTACCTTTGTGTTCTATCCTGCTGCATTTTGACAGCCACAGTATACGCGTGAAAACACTCAGCAATCACCAGCAGCAAAGATTTTTTTTTTTTTGCGAGAGTGACTTGCGCCTGGAATGAGCAAGTGCTGTTAATTATTCATCACTTGTTAGTCTCTTGTTTAGCAAATGTCAGTCACATTGCTGGGAACCAGAAATGCAACCCAGGTTGCTCAAAGATACACAATGAACAGCAAACAGCTCTTGGGAATAGCCAGGCAGGCAGCCATGAGGTTGAAATTTGCTTGGGCAAAGAATTCAGAAAATAACACTCACCAGCATCACCACCAGCTGATCAACATTAGAGTGGCAAGCACAAGAACAAAACAAAGGCTGAAATTTCCAGCCATCTAAATCCTGTGAGGGATCTCACCCATACGGACGCATCCGAAGCCTGCAGTGGCATCTTTGATGCTTATGTGGTGAGGACAGGAGGGAGATGCTCCAGCACACCTCGCTCGCACCGTGAAAACATCTGTATGACCACATGATGTATTTCTAACCATCTCGTTGAAGCTGCAGCAGGGACAGGGCCTTCACGTTTTGGTCCCTGCTATGGTGGGATCCCAGTCTGTAGCTGAGACTCCCAAATACCAGAACGGTAGGTAGCAGGCAGGCAATTTCTGCTCTTCATGCCGTACAGAGCCATGTACTGACTTATAGCTGAGCTATTATGAACCAGCTTGAGTGAAACCCCAGACTGCCACAGTAAATAGCCCATAGAACACAGCAAGCTTTCCATGCCTACCAGATTTGCCTTCAAGCTTGATGGTCTCCTTGACATATCCAACGTTGGCCTCAACTTTCCCAGTATAGGACTGCAGCTGGCAGGAGCTGGCAAGATTGACGGTCCAGCTCCCAGGAGTAGAGGTCTTCACTGTGATGGCCAGTTCAAGGGGATTGCCAGGATACAAAGCTTCTTTATTGGTTATCTCAAGCTGGAGCCCAGTCTTGGAGACCACCTCACGCAGGACCTCAGGCTTGGAGTCCACGACATCCATAGGGACAGTCGCAGAGAAGCGTGCACGAGGTGTTACTTCTGGAGGGCGTATGAAGGAGGAAGCTCTCTGCATGGCTTTCCTTTCCTCTTTGGAGCCTGAATGAAGAAAAAAAATGGGTGATAGCTGTATCTCAGCCTCCTCACCCAGAGCCATCTTCCCTTTATTTATGCTTCTGCTGCTGAGCACAGCAGATGTCAGGGCACCTCCAGCCTCTGCTCAGGAGACCCTCTTGGTTTACACTACTACCATATCTAACTGAGAACAAGTCTTATGAGGAGTGGCTGAGAGAACTGGGGGTTTTTAGTCTGGAGAAAAAGAGGCTTAGGGGAGACCTTATGGCTCTCTACAACTACCTGAAAGGAGGTTGTTGCGAGGTGGGTGTTGGTCTCTTCTCCCAAGTAACAAGCGATAGGACAAGAGGAAATGGGCTCAAGTTGTGCCAGGGGAGGTTTAGATTGGATATTAGGAAAAATTTCTTCACCAAAAGCACTGGAACAGGCTGCCCAGGGAAGTGGTTGAGTCACCATCCCTGGTGGTATTTAAAAGACCTGTAGATGTGGCACTTACGGACATGATTTAGTGGTGGACTTGGCAGCGCTAGATTAGTGATTGGACTTGATGATCTTAAAGGTCTTTTCCAACCTAAATGATTCTATGATTCTAACTGTAGCATTTTGAACTGGAAGAATTTCCTCAAGGAGACACTTTTGGGGGATGGATGCTCTTAAATTTTTCAGCCTAAGATTTTCCCGCTCCTCACTAGGAAGGGTTTAACAGTCTAGCACAACATGGCTGGATCTGAAAACTGTGGGGAGGGAATGTGGTGGCTTTGGGTTTGGTTTTTTTTTGTTGTTTCCAATATGGTCTGGAGAATGGAACGACAAAAAGAAGATGAAGAAATGAAGCAATGGTGAGTCCAACCACTAGGTTGGTCACTCAGCCCATTTCTTTCAGTGCCTGCAAGCTTGCTCACACCTGTCCCTAAAGAGCAGCCTATAGGTGTCACTGCGGATATGAAGATGCCCAGGAGCAGTGCTGCCTCCCCCAGGTCTCCAGGCCTTACAGGGGGTTTGCCACTGCAACCACCCCTGCGGTTTTCTCCTGGAGAAAACATGTGTTGTGGGGTGACCTACATGGCCTGGGGTCTCCTCTTTGGCACTACTTTAGAGGATGGGGGCAGTCACCTTCAGGGAACTTGTACTGCATGGTGATGTCTTCCCGCTCGTCCTGCCCCACGGCTTTCGTGCTTATCTTCATGCCGACGCTTTGGATGTCTGCGTTAATCCTGGTGTACTTATCCTCACCATTCACCTTCTTGACGAGCCAGTAGACTTCGTCAGCATTCACTTCTGCATACACAAACTTGCTGTCGAAGGGCAAATACACATCCCCTTCTCGGATAGCCTTCAACGGGCATGGACCACACTGGAAAATCCCTAGAAAGCACATTCAACACCATTTGCTTTTCCAAATAAGAGCAGAGCCTTCAATTTTTGTTCCACCCTCAGACCCACCCAAGCAGGAATCTGTGGCCATGGTAGTTGACTCTTAGTAGTGAATATTCCTCCAACTCAGCGATGAACTCCAAAAGCCCCGATTTATCCCATATCTGTTTGGGCTTTTTTATAGATGACTAAGGTCTGGTAGGAGCTTTTATGTGTCTCCCCTCACTTAAATAATATTGAGGTTTGAAAGTCATGGCTCAGTGATGGAGTCAGCCAAGTCCAGACAGCTGGGTTTGGTCTCCTGGCAATACCCCACTTTCTGCATAGCCTTGAGGATTAATATTTTCTCTCCCACCTCCAAATTCCCTGCATTTGTGCAGGAAGGGTAGTCACTGATTTTGGCAGTCACTCCTCTCATTTACCAATGAACAGACTCATTACTTCCTCAGGAAAGCTCTGCAGAAAGCATCTTTATGGGTGAAAGCTGTGGCACCTCTTACTACAGACTGCTTTGAGTCCTCAGTTTCACCAAAGAAATTGGAGGATGGTGGAAAGAGAAATTAGCTCTGATTTCCAGCTGTGCGCTCTAATCTCTGAAATGACATTCATGTCCCCACAGCATCCTACCAGGTTCTTTTTTTGCCTGCTGAGAAACGCCATTCCTCCTGTCCTGGGCTGAGAGGGTGGGAGTGAGACCTCTGGCTTTAGGATGTCACTGCCCAAGTGTGTGAAGATGTGCGTGGCGAGTACGTGGGGACCATGGTTTTCACACGAAATGTCCCTGCCTCCCTTGAGAGTTGCAGAAGAGCCTTTCTAGGCAAATCCTACCTTGACTTTGCTCCTGAGGGGTTGAATCAATCGCCTGCCAGCCGTCAAACCCTGCCGGCAGGTCTGTCCGCTTCATCCAGACGTCGTTCCACACATGGAAGTTCCTGCATGCATTTGGGTTGGAAAGAAAAGGAGTGAGCTGTTACAGCCAGAAGAGTCACGATCTCCTCTCTTAATCCTTAAGTAAGGGCAGGTTTAATGGGGATTTGCGTGTAACCCTGTGAAACCCCAGGCTTTCTCTCTCTCCCGGGCAGCAAACCCGAAGCAGTAGGGAAATTCTCAAAGGAAAGGCTGTGGGGCAGCGTTAGCTCCCCCTTGGCAGTACCAGATGGAGTCGAAGGACAACCAGTTCAGCTTTTCTCCACGTTCGTTCAGGTAAACGTCAACTGTCAGATTCTCATCCGTATCATGTGCAGAGTTGAAGTTACTCACACAGCGGGCTGGGATACCCAAGCAGCGCATGACTGCAGCACAGACAGACAAAACACAAAACATAGGGTCACAAAATCACTCAGGTTGGTGGGCACCTCTGGTGATCATCTCCTCTGATACCTCTGCCCACCCAGGGTCCTCTACAGCAGGCACCCAAGACTGTGTCCAGACAGCTTTGGATTATCTCCAAGGATGGAGACTCCACAACCTCTCTGGGCAACCTGTGCCAGTGGTCCGTCATCCTCACAGTGAAAAAAGCTTTTTTCCCATGTTCAGACAGAACCTCCCGTGTTTCAGGTTGTGCCCATCACCTCTGGTCCTGTCACTGGGCACCACTGAGAAGAGCCTTGCTCTGTTTGCCCCACTCCCTCCCATCAGGTATTTATACACATGGATAAGACCCCTGAGCCTTCTCTTCTCCAGGCTGAGCAGTCCTGGCTCCCTCAGCCTCTCCTCGCATGACAGACCCTGCCACCTCTGGGGTTCAGAGGCATGGTAATTTGGCTTACTAGCACAGTAATTAGGATATCAGAGAAGGGAAACAGTTCACTGTTTACCTGTAGTGAGGACTCCTGAGAAGACCCAACATTGACCATAACAGACCGGCTTCTTCGTTTCGTAATACTTCTGCAAAATTGAGACGCTCCCAATCCAATCCAAAGGGGAGGTCCCGTGGCTGTAATTCCCTGACCAGTTCCCCAGCAGGACACCGCTGTCATCGTTGGCATTAACCTGTGGCCACACACACACGCAAAGGAGAAAAATAACAGGGATGAGGCTTGATGAAGCTGAATGAGGCTTAAACCCTGGGGTCTCTGCCCACCCTGTGGCTCCCCAGGTACTCCACAGCCCTGTGGCACCCAGCGAGGCTACTGGTGCTGTTTGGAAACCCTCCACCTGGATATTTAAAGGGAGGTGGCACCACTGCTCAGGGCAGCTGAAATGCACTCTGCATCTTGTATCTTAAACCCCAGGGCTCCAAGAAGGGTCCCACCGCAGAGAGCAGTTGCCCCCTGAAACACAGCCCTTGTGTTGGCCCTGCCAAGGCAGGTGCTGAGGAAGGACAACCACCAGGGCAGCTGCAAGCTTTGGATATGGGGAGATGCTCTATTTCGCTCGTCTCTTGCCTCCACCCAAAATGCCTCTGGCTCTTTCCTTGCCGTTTCCCAAAGGAATCCATTTCAGATGCATCCTGAAATGGTGTTCAAGGCACCGGGAAAAGAAGAGCAAGTAAGAAGGAGGAGGGAAAGCTGGAGGGGCAAAGGACTTCTCTGAGAGAGGCGTACCAAAGCAGACATGGCTCTGGACACTAACACAGGATCGCTTCTACTGCTCATCTTGAGTTTACTTTTGTCCAGCAGATACATGCAGGCATCCAAGATGAATTCCTCAAACTGTTTTGGAGAGAAAGTGGAAACATTTTTAAATGCTGCTCTAAACCAGAATTTGCTCAATCTCTACGAAGTCTAAGTACTTGGAGAAAACTGTCTGACTAGTCCTAACTTCTAAATTTCCTTATGATATTGAATTCTCGAGCCTACGAGGCTTCCCAAAGCTGTTCTCTCCAAAGAAGGGCTTAAACAAAAACCCACCTTGGAAGACAAAAGCCTGTTTCACGTGTCTTGCAAACACATTTGGAACCTGACCCAGCAATCTTTACTCCTGTGAGTAGTCCTGGATCACCTACGTCATCTCTCTGCAGCCACGCAAATTACTCACACGAGTAATGAAAATTTAAGAGTGCTACAGATACTCAGTCTATTGACATAGGTACAAAATGAACTCTGGGGGAAAAAAAAGGTACATAAATGCAGATTATTACAACAAAAGATTCCTAATGAGCAATTGCTGATAAAGCTGCCTGAGGTCTAATTCACAGAGTTGTCAAACATCCAATCCAACAAAGCTTGGCAGAATATCAATATCAATTCTCATTGCTTAATGGCAGAATAAATATTAGGATAGGAACAGCCCTATGGACAATACCCTTTGGCACCTTCATGGAAGAAGCATCAACATGAGCACTGTTGCTGGGCTATCTATATCTTGCAGCTTGAAACTGCAGACTTATAAAACAAACTAAAAACAAAAAAGAAAACAAAAAAAAAAAAAAGAAAAAAACTCACAGATTCCAATATATTTTGGTGGGGAAGCGTCATAGTTTAGGCAACCAAGCACCACACAAAACCCAGGAAAAACAAGTGATGCAACCGCTCACCACCCTCCGACCGATGCCCAGCCCTTCCCCAAGCAGCAGTCACTGCCCCCCGGCCAACTCCCCCCAGTTTATATACTGAGCATGATGTCATATGGTATGGAATATCCCCTTGGCCAGTTTGGATCAGCTGTCTTGGCTGTGCCCCATCCCAGCTTGTTGTGCTCCTGGCAGAGCACGGGAAGCTGGACAGTTCTTGACTAGTGTAAGCACTACTTAGCCACAACTAAAACATCAGTGTGTTATCAACATTGTTCTCATACTAAATCCAAACCACAGCACTATACCAGCTACTAGGAAGAAAATTAACTCTATCCCAGGCAAACCTAGGACAGTATGTCTGTCTGGGTAAGGTGCAGAATGCTCCATTTGGATGCCTGTGTGCTTTCTACAGCGTGCAAATAAACCTGCTCTGGCATCCACCCCTTATCTCTAGCCCGAGCGAGTTTGGTATTCCACTCCACTGGACTTATCTCAGAGGCAGCGTGGAGGAATATCCTTCCTGAGGAGGCGGGCTGATTGTGTCCTGCACCCAACAGTTCACCTTGCAGCTGGTGAAGGCACCACTTGAACGATGACAACCTCTGCCAGTGCTTTTCCCCTATTTTTTCCCCAGTCATGATGCAATAGGTAAACAATCAGATGGTTTTTTCCCGATCAGCCCTCTCCGCAGCTCACAAGCTGGTTACAGACAGCTGCTGTGTTGCATGAGAGCAGGGAGGACTCCTTAGGGGAATCCTTTCAACCAGAAATGCTCAATCCCCAATTACCATGTCCTTTGCCAGGGGTCTCATGATCTGATTATAAACACGCCATTAAACCCCATTCTAGAGCTGTGGCCAGGGAAAACACTTAAGCACGCAGATTACCCTAAGCAGGTGAGCCCTCCCAGTGAAGCTGGCAGGATTATTCAAGCGCTTTGAGCTACTCACGGGCTTAACAGTTTTTAGGTCTGATTCATTAAAATGAACGCCTAAGGGAGAAAGAGTAAATAAGGATAATAATGCCAACAAGACAGCGGTGTTTTACCTGCCCGAAATTCCAGGGTCTGCCAAATATGTTGTATGCAGACCCAACATAGATGTAGCCTGTATCGTTGAGCACGTACTCCTTTCTCTGTGCCTCATCAGCCAGGAAGACGACATCAGCTGGAACAAAAAAACCCTCAGATATTAGATGGTTTGCACACAGGCTATACAAAGTTTTCCTTGGAAAGCTGAACTGGGGGAGCTGGTGGTCTGTAACATTCACACCAAATGATGACCATGCAGCACTCACATTTTTTTTCCTATCATGGAAGAATTTCCTATAAGACTAAGCTTTATTTTGCTCCTGTAGGTCTGTTGCTATATGACCACTGTTTTATTTTAGTGAAACGCTTCTTTCTGAACAAACACTTTAGTGGACTAGGTAGATAGCAGACAGAACTGGGGGACTGATGCCAACCAACACCACATGTTTTTTTGTCCGGTTGTTTTTTTTTAATCTGGATTTTAAGCCAACCCCATCATCTCAGTTAACCTTTGCAGTGGCCTGGGGAAACAGCGAGGGGTGACACAGAGGTGCAGAGGTGACAGAGAGGTGCCCCTTAACCCGGCACTGAGGCCTCCCCAGCAAGGAGCTGGCTGATTGCTGTTGCCCAGCTTCCTGCTGGTTCTGTGAGGATGCTGCTTGTGGTGTTTTAGGGAGAAAAGGCAATGTATGTGGGAAAGAGAGGAGGAAAAAATGAGAGGAAAAGCTCCTCCAGGGACAATCCCTGGGAGCAGTAATTATCACCCCCACTTACAGGACCACTCACCTTCACACCAAGGATTGAACAACAGGTAGATATTGTTTTCGGGCTTGTAAATGTTAGTCCCAATCTTCACGTTCAGGATGTATTTTCCCACCGGGGCCCTGGGCGAGCTGGTGACAGACAGGAGGCACTGGGGAAATGATAAGGAGAGACGACGTGATGGACCCTGCACCATGTCCAGAGACATGGCACAAGTACAGCATGAGCACTGAAGGTGGTGGCCAGGGGCATGTGTGTGGGGGAAGAGGGATGGGATGTATCCTGTGTGTGCAGTGGGGGAACAATGAATTAAACAGGGCAAGGCTGCTGCCCACCTAAAATTACAGGGCTAAAGTAAAGCATTACGGGGGTATGAGGATTTGCTCTATCGCTCCCAACGGGCTTGGTGTTGCTGCCCTCCACCATTACACCATGTGGGAGCACAGCCCGCGGGTTCTACCTCTTTGCCACTGTTCTTGACGACGGAGATTTTCCACCCGTTGATGTCCTTCTTCTTCATTGGGTTCAGCGACATCAGGGTCCCCCTGGTTTTCATTGGCTTTTTGCCTGGAAACAAACCCAACACAAGATGCGGGAGGGTTGCATGGGTCTACAATGACCGCACAGTGCCAGCTGGCAGGAAGAGGCAGCCGGAGGCTGCCAGGGCTCCCCTGCTTTGCCTGGCGGCTGCCGGGGAGAGACCTGCTTACCGATGCCAAAACGCAGCGCCAGCTTGTCAGCAGCTGTCAGTTCCCTGCTGAAGCTGAGCTGGAGCTGAAAGGCTTGCCCCCGCCGCACCACCAGGTTCTTGATGTTGTACGCATCCGTGTGGTGCAGGACGGAGTTCTGGCTCTGGAGAAAGTCAATCCCAGTGACCTTCACATCAGTCCCTGGAAAGCCATTAGCAGAGAGGGAGAAAGAAAAAAGAAAAGGGGGTTGATGGTAAATTACTCAGTAAAGACAGTTTTCTTCTTCTTAGTGGAGCCCTGTGGGTCATCAAAACATCTAATTGTCCAGTGGTCTAGCACAAGGAATCACACCAAGGATCGCCAAAGCTAATGGATGGTACAACAGTTTATAAATATAATAGTATAGTATAGTATAGTATAGTATAATAATATAAATACTTAGTATATGTATATAGAGGTATATAGAGAGTCATATCGCTGGGATGAGTTGCAGAGGCTGGTGGTGGTGAGCATGCTGCAGCAATCTACCCAGAGCTGGGACGAGCGCCTGCCTCGCCCTCCGACTATTCGGCCCCGGGTTGCTGCCGTGTGCCTCTGCCTCCCTTCCTCGCCACCCAGGGAGTCTGAGGGATGTTGGACCTCTGAGGTGGCCCTGGGTGAGTGGGGAATGAGCAGTTTGAGGGAGGTAGCAGCAGCAGGAGACACGGTGTGAGGATTTCTGCCCCTGCCGGTAGCCAGGCATCCAGGCAGCATCCCAGCACCTGTGCGCATGGGCAGCTGCCCACCGTGCACCCCTGGGGCTGCTTCCTCAGCAGCCAAAGGGCTGCAAATGGGATCTCACTGGTTTGGAAATCCATGTCTGCTGGCCGACTGCCTGCCCTTGCACGCTGCCAGCTGGCTGGGGGGCTGGCAGCCATGAGCCAGCTCTGCAGCCTGCCACGGGCCAGGAAGATGGCATGACTGCAAGTTTTATTGCAATACTGAAAGTCTTGCTTCTGCAAAAGTCTTGCTTCCCCCTTGAAAGTGGAGTGGGGACAGCACATCCACACTCCCTTCCCACAGCTGCTGCAGGGCAGCTCCACTCCCCTGAGCATCTCGCACAGGAGCCCAGCAAAGGTCCTGACCACCGCAGCGTCCCTGTGGGCAGTGCCCATGGTCCTGCCACACCTCTGAGTCCTCTCCTCCTTGCCCCCATCTGCTCAGCTGCTTTGCTGGTGGCACCTCGTCAAAGCCAAGGCTGTGACAGCAACTCCTGTTTGCTGCATGCCTGTGCCTTGCCGAGTGCATGGTGCATCAGCTCCTTGAGTATTACAAAAGTTTCTTTGTTATTGCACGGATTAAACAACAGCAATAGTAGTAGTAATAGTAGCAGCAGCAGCAGCAGCAGTAGTAGTAGTAGTAGTAGTAATATGGGCAGGTGAAGAAAACGCTGCTTGCCAAGGCACTTTCAGAGATGATGCTCCCAGGCAGTCCTCAGCTAGCACAGGTCAGCTTAAAAATTAAACCTCACTGTTGGGATTTTATCTCAGGATATTTGTCTCTGGTCAAAGACTAGCCTTATATTAGCAGTGAACGCATCCTTCATGTTATGAAATAATAATTAACAGTAGCTTTAATTGCTACAAAACATGGCATACAGTCAAGCTGGAAGTGAACCGAATGTGCTGAAATTCAGCTCCCCTCACTTGCTGAGATCCCAGTGTCTCTGGGATGCCATGAACCTGGGAAATGGGACTCTTCAGGACTCTGAAGCTGGTTCTTTGTATTTTCACCTCAAAAATTAGTCCCAAATAATATCACAAGTGCCATTAATCAACCTCTTATGGAAGTCTGCATATGTGAATCTTTGCAATTTTTTTTTCCCAAGGACTTGGTTTCTCCTACAACCCAAGTACCAAAGGAAGGTCTGGGGCCGGGAGCCAGCTGTGCTACAGAGATGCTGCCCATCTCGGGGGATGCTAAATGTGGGGGGCAGCGCTCTGCCCCGCTTCACGCCAACTGGTGCTTTTGCCGTTTGACTTCAGCACAGCTTGGGACTCCAGCAAGAGTCCCTGCCAGGTGCCCCCCGCTCCCACTCCTTCCCAACACAGCAGCTGATTTCATAGTACACAGCATTTAAAATCACCGTCTCCCAGGCTGCTCTCCCCTCCTGCAACTCCGGATGGGAGCAGGGCTGGAAAAGGGCTCGGGGCTGCGGCGTAGGGGCAGGGCTCCGAGAGGCACAACCTGGCGCTACGCTTGAGCAGAGTGAAGCCTTTGAACAAAGCTTGAGCAAAGAGAAAGCCCTCAGCTTTCAATAAAGATGGGGATTTGGGGGTCATTGCATCAGGCTTTGGCAGGCTGCCCAGTTGTGACAGGGAAAGCCAGAGCATGCCAGAACATTGCCCGGCTATATTTTTTGGAAGTGTCTAACTTGCCTTGTACCTGCCCATTAAATATCATTAAAGGATAAGTTCTGTGTAAACTGTAGGGAGTAACAATACCTCAAAAGCACTTGGCTCATGAGTGATTCAGATTAAGATATGGGAGAGTCAGCAAATCTAAAACCACTTATGGTAACTTCGAAATTAGCAAGTCAAAGGCAAAATGGTTGAAGGGATTAGTTCACAAAATGTTTTGACGGATTCACACGGTACTGGGCAACTGTGCTAACTTGAGTACTGACAAGAGCCGTCCCTAACATTGAAGAGGCTGAAATCTGCCGGTAGCTGCTGTGACATGAGAGATGCCACAGGCAGGGCCGGACCCAGGGCAGGCTGAAATCAGTGGCACGCTTCCCACTGCGACCTGCGCTGGACGGTGACTGCAGCCTTGAGTAAACTGAACTGACTGCCCATGGATCCCCACCAGATTACTACCTCCGTGTATTTCTTCTTAGCAACTATATAAACCATATTTATCTTAATTATATAACAGTTACCAGTGATACAGCAAATAGACTTAAAATTGATCATCAACTTTCATTAACTGATTTCATTTTCGAGTGCTTTTTGGTTGCTTGCTGCCTGCCAGATGCCAACCTCAGGCTGATGTTTTGCGCAACAGGGTGTGTGTGTATGTGTGTGTGTGTGTGTCAAAAAAATTCAGCTGGAATTGCTTAACCCTCTCGAAAAGGATGAAGGGGAAGTGAGTCTTCCTCAGCATTTACAAATCTCCAGCCACCAAAGCTGCTTGACCTTGTTCCTTATGGAAACCCTGGGGCCAGGCTGAGAAGCTACCAGAAAACAGCCCTGGAGATGGGAGAGGACTTTGGAGGGATGTGGGAGCTGTATGCATAGGATGGCTGTGGGAAAGGAGCCCTGGGGAATTTGTCCTTCCAGCGTTTCCTAACTTAGGGACTGCATTTCCATCCCCTGTTTCTGGACATCACCGTTGTTGAGGATGCACAGAGAAAAACTACAGAGAACAGCTGCCTTGGAATATGCCCTGACAGTGCGGTGCCAAGGACCTGTCCTTGTGAGCACTGCCTGTCAATTGCGGTGCACTTACTCCTGTGCAAACACACCCATGATACCCTGTGATCTGGCTGGCACGGTGTCCTGTGCCAAGAAATGCCACGGAGCAAGCCGGCGGCATGCCCATCGCCGCATCTGAGGAGGCTTGGCTGCAGCTCACCCTTCCCGGGCAGCCCCTGCGTGCCACTTTTGGCTTCCCGCTCTGCCTCCTCCCTAGGGCACGGGGCCGGGTGCCCGCATGCCCTGTGCCCAGCTGCCTGCAGGTGCCGTGGTTTGCCAACACAGGAATTAATGATTTATAGCAGAGGTGGGCACGCCGAGAAAGCGCCCACTCATGGGACAGAGGCTCAAGCTGCAAGAGGCAGCCCTGGCTGCATTTGCTCTTGGGACAGGCCAGAAGCAATCCCAAACCCTGCCAGATAACTTTTTCCTTTTTTTAGAAGAAATTTCAAGACAGTATTTTTATTTATCCCTTCTAGAGCTCCTTCCTACACTAATCCACCGGCCTCATCGCATGCTACCTTCCTGGGAAGATGTTCAGAGCTTCGAGAGCACAGTGATCACCCAGAGCAAAAGTGGGGACATGAGGGCTTTGCACTGGTAAGGATCTGGGGCTTTTTTTCCATGAGGACAAGGTGATCGGGTTTAAAAAAATATTAATATGGAGCAGAGCATTTATACAATGCCTGGCTTCAGCGGGAATAAGGGCTGCTCAGAAGGACACGAGGAAAGTGGGATGAGAACTGTAGTTTTGCAAGAGAGAGCAAAATTTGGATACCTGCATTTACTCGTCATCCTTGCCCAACCTCCAGCAAACACTGTTTCATATTGCAGAGTTGTGAGATCACATCCCAAAGATGCTGCTGTCCAAGACTTTATGGAAAATTTCAACTCATCCACACCAAGAGTACCGAGGTGTGAAATGGAGGGGCTCGCAGCGGTGTCAGGACACCCTTCCCCTCATGATGGCTGTGGAGACCTGCTCCCAGCTCTGCTGCAGGCACCACCCAGGCCACACGCACAGCTGCTCAGCTACACCCCAAACCCCAGGGGTTTTGGGCATCCTGGCGTTGGGCTGGCCCCAGGAGCACAGCCAGCGGTGATGGTTCAGCAGCTGCTACAGGAGTGACTCAGGCACCTTTCTAGGTAGGTGCAGGATCTTCTGACAATAGGGCAAGCAGGACAGCCATGGGACGGAGGTCAAGTCCAAATAAATTCCCTTTTCAGTTATTTTGAAACTTCTGTCAGATGGTATCAGCAATAATATACATGATTAAGATCAAGATTAAGATCAAGATTAAGAGCAATAATCTACACAATTAAGTAGCCTGAAAGAAAGAAATTCCTTTCACCTTGACACAGAACAAGCTTAGAAAAGCTGTGTTTCTTTCTTGTTATCACAGAGAGAGCCAGATGTCTACAGGCTGATGAAAAGTGACGAAAAGTGGGTTGCATTTTTCAGTTGGTTTACCGATCCGTCAAAACCAGAATTTGCGCAGCCAGAGCAAACCTATCCCCCGTGAGCAGCGGTGTCACCCACAGAGGGGTAAGAAACCCTCCACCTCCACTGGAGCTGCCATCCTCCCCGCAGGAGACCTGCCAAACTGCACATCTAACACAGGCTATCGTATCGAGCGTTAAAAACTCACCAGCGTTACTGCTCATGGTTCTTGTCGGCGTTTCGACTCGAGGTGCCTGTGTTGCCAGCAGCTTCCGAGCTCCTGAGTAGCCTCTGCCACTTGCTTCTGAGCGTGGAGAAGGAAGACGGACTGCCCTTTTTATCAGTGTCTCGCTCTGAGGTGTCAGCAGGTCCACTGCCAAGGGGTGGTGTTTAGAGAAAGGAAGTTCCCATGAAAAAAAATGACTACAACTCCCTCTGCACATAGTCAGACCCTGAAAACCAGCGAAACTTAAATCCCAACTCACATGGAAGGTGGATTTGCACAATCAGATGACAAGTGGACAGACCCTTCACTGACAAACACTGACAAACATGGGCTAGATGAGTAACAAGAATGCACCTATGCCCTAAAATCCAGGTTACCCAGACTGCGACTCGAGGGCTACCTTTACAAGGCAGCCCACAAACATTTAAACCTTAGGAAAACAGAGTTCCTCATTAGGACCAGTGTGACTTTCTTTGAAGTTAATGAGATTTTTATCATGTTTGGGACAGAAACACTTGAAGCTCTGGGCTAAAATCTGGTGTTTACACGTGTGGGTTGGAAAGCCCAAGGATCCTGGTGCTGGCCTCCTCCCCACAGGGCCAGGCGGATGCCAGGGGATATAGCCCACTGGGAGCACCAGGTGGGAAAGAGGAGAAACAGGCTATGTCCAGGAGGAGCAAGAAATGTGGTGGATCAGGAGCCATTCGTCAGCTGCTCTTTGCTGACAGCTGTACCAAAGGTCTCTGCCCAGGAGGTGGCTGGACCCCACGTGCCCCACTGCCACCCTGGTCCTCAGGGTGACCAAAGATGGAGAGATGAGTCTACCCCACGGAGGGGAGAGCTGGCGGCACAGGCCAGCAGTGACATGGGCACAGTGGCCAGAAAGAGATACAAACATGTCCTCAAATACCCAAAAGTGAAGAGGCGGCTCAGCAGCCCAGGGCCCAGCAAGGTAGGATTCAGTCTGCAAGGCTGGCACATCTAAATGTAGGATCTCCCTAAACAAGATCTCCCTGTGGAAGCCTTCAAAGGTACCAACTTTTCTCCATCAATTCAGGTACCTAGGTATTTACTTTAGGAGGACTGTTTCATTTGGTGCTGAAATGTTGGTGCAAGCTAGGTGCTGAGTTAGCAGATCCCACCCTTCAGGCATGTCACTGCTTGCTGGCAGGTGTACGTTGGGTGTCCTTCCTTGAGAGCATGACTAGTGCATCCCAGGGTACCAAGGGTTCAGTACACATCTATAATCTTGCAGGACATCTGTATGAACATCTGAAATGCCAACGTTCTTAGTAGACAGAGCATCACTCACCATTCAACACCAAACAATGTGCTGGCAAGTACATATTTCACTATTGAAAAAAACACTACAACCCCAATTTACCTTTCAGCGTTGCTTTTACTCTGCGTTTCTTTCCTCCTGGAAGGTGAAAGACATTTTTGTTTAGAACCAGCATGGGATGAAGTAAAGTATATGTTGAATGTTGGTACAATAACATAACCAATAATACATGTAATCTGAACATTTATGATGTATATTACTGGTTTCCACTTAATTGCAGCAACAGAGTAATCCACTTCATCTTGAAGGCACTGAGAGTAGCTTTCTAATCCAGTCTCAACCTGTTATATATATATCATTCCATGCTTGGTTGGAGGGCCCTTAAATTGTGTTGACACAGTAGTCCTACAGCAAAAACCAGAGATTTTTGCAAACAGGAACGGGTTGATGTTCGCAAAGCTTTGCTCCTGAAAAAATTTTATGTACGTGCATGCTGCAGGATCAGTGGTGGAGACAGGGCATGTGTTCACCAGGGACAGTCACATCTCCAGTCCTATAGGGTTTTGCTTTGCAAAAGGCTGATTTCAACAGCATGCATGTTCTGACCCTCATTTTGAACCTCAGAGTTCAAGGAAAGAGTGTAGAAGTTAGATGGGTGTGGGTTCTGCCCTTCCATAAACCTACTTCATCTTCGAAGGTGGTTGACCTTTTCACTGTCTACAGGAATTTTTGGTTTATGCAGGTAGACAGCATCTAGCTTTCAGTTCTCCTTTCACGTTGTGCAGCTGCTAGTCTTGTGTGCTCCCATTATCTTTCTCTATGCACTCACAGTATCTCAATTCAAGGGCACTAAACTTGGTGTATGGTACAACGCTCCTACATGAGCTTCCTCCCCTGGCTCGTACAAGCTCGCCCTGTCAGGAAAGGCCATTGAAATGTAATACCCACCAAGACAGTTGTTGGCAAGGTCTCAGAAAAGGGATTTAAACTTAAACTGCAGGAACATTTTTCAAAGACATGGTTTCGGCTTGTTTCGTGTTGTCAGCAGGTGATCTCTGTCCTTCCTACAGGCAAATCTCCTTTTGTCTTTGCTGGCCAGAGTGGCCAGAGTGGCTGGCTGTGGTTCAGCAGCGTGGCTTTTTTTCCTCCTCCTTGGTGAAGCTATGAAAAATACCAGCCCTTTTGAATTTTTTTCCCAAACAGTTACAACAGTTAATCGCTTCAATCTGTCTCATAAAAGTATACTCTTCTAACTAACAAAAGCAGGAGATGATATCTTTTTCAGAGGCGATCTCCAGCCTATCACCAATAGCTTCAGTGACTCACTTCCCAGCTTGCAAAATCAGACACCAGAGGCCATCAGCCTTATCTGCACCTATCGCCTGCTGCAAGGTAAATCACCTTATTAGCTGGCATAAGAAAGTAATAAAACACAAAATCAGAATTCCCCAGGAACTGCTCCCCTATCTACAAGTTTGCCCTTTGACTCAGATTTTGTTTATTTTGTGTATCAAAAATGACAAGAGCAAGTAAACCTTCCAGAGCATGACCACAGATGTCGATGCCAAGTAGCAGGGACATGAAGTGCAAACCAATCCTTAGCTTTACAGTTTTATTCATTTGCGACCCCATGTCTAGTTATGGAGAAGTTGCCTTTTATAATAGTAATGTACCGACCTACAGTTTCTATAACCATCTAAGGCTTCACATTGCTTCTGTTTTGTCTTTTTTTTAATATGTCCAGTCAGAGTAACACTCAAAATGAAACACAGATCAAAAGCACCACAGCTTTCCTTATCAGCACTCTGTGAAGGTGAACTAATCCTTCCAGTTGCCCTGTAAAGTTGCTCCAAGGTGCCAGGGGATGAGCGGTGCATCTGCCAAGGTACACACATACACAGCCCGTGTCTGGGTCCTGAGGGGCACCACGGCGAGAAGGTGCCTTCCACTGACCACAGCAGGACTGCTCCCACATGTACCATCTAGTACGTGTTGAGTCCTTCCTGAATCACAGCCTAGGGAATGATAAGTAATGAGAAGTCTTGGGGGGACAAAAAGAGAAAAACTGCACAGACGGAGAGCAGCCAAGGGTCTGCGCATCTCGTTTGAGCTGGACCTTATTCGATGTGCTACGTTGGTCCTCCCCTCACCATTTCATTACGCTTGTGTCTTGGTCATTAAGAATTTCCTAGTAGTGAGATGCATCTCATCCACGTAATGACCCTGACATGTTGTTCTTGCTGTTACTCTGAAAAGAGAGTTGATCTGATCACTTCTCACTCAGGTACATCAACCATGGGTCATGACAGTGGCCTGTCAGCTATGCCCCGAGGGCATCCCATATTCCCAGCAGGCAGATTCTCTTCTAATCTTACATGACCCAACTTGTGGCACGCAATCGGATGTCAGGGGTTGATGCAAGATGGCCAAGCCCAGATCTTAACTGATTCCAAGTCATCTGGCCCCAGCTACCTGGTAATGAGTTTCTCACAGGCAAATACCAGACAAGTGATTGATGCCAATAAAATTATTACAGAAATTCCGTTGTTTCCTTCTCACTGAACCTTGAAAGAGGGTTTTTGGACCTAAAGTGAAGGATGTAGGTGACTAGCTTTGGGCATTTACCTCCAGATGGAATGAAAACCATATTGGTCTGTGCCCAACCCAGCACCACCCAGGGAGTCTGCTCCTGAAGGCGGCAAAGGTAAAACAGAGACCACAACTACACACATGCCAAATGTAGGCTTATGACCTTGTGATTCCCTGCTCAGGCAAAACGCTCTTGTGTAGCACTTTCCCTGCCCTGAAAGAGCAGTCTTGTAGTCATCACACAAAACTGATGGTTTAGGCCAAAATGCTATAATGTTACAATATCTTTTCTGGTTATTTTGCAAGATCCCTTTCTCCTTCCCTGGCTGAAATGGAAGAGGCAAAATTGCAAAATCAGTCTAGATATAGGGAACAACTATGTGTAAAGGTTGAACTTGGGATTTCAATACTATGATTGCTTGACCCTCAACTCTGGTACAACTGTTGCACTGGAAACACCGAAATAAGCATGCTCCAGTGCTGAGAAGATTATGTTATGTATTGGACTAAAATGACTCAGGCTAAGGTGCTTCTGCTTTTCAGCAAAACACTTCTTTAGAATTTTGTGTAAGAAATAACAAAAAAAGATCTCCATCGTGTCACTCCTTCCAGACAGCAGCTTTTTTTTTTTTAATATAATTGCCTCCTTTTTGAACCCGAGGAACCTGCCAGCATCTGCTACGTCCCATGGGCAGGAGTTCCGCAGCTGAATGACACACTGTAGGAGAAGGAAGCTCCTCTGGCTTCGAAGCTGCTGTTTACTAGCTTCCCTTGCGGCCCCCATCCTTGTGGTAGAGGAGACAGTCAACAGCTATGCCAGCTTACTTTCTCCACGCAACTCACGGTCTTCTCAGCCCCCGTTACAAACCACCACTGTCTTTTTTCTACACTGAATGGTCCTAGTCTGCTAACTCCTTCCTCACACCTTCGTCTCACCCCGTCAAGAGACCCAAGATGGGGAGACGGACCCCCTCTCCACCGTGCGATCCTGCAGCCCGCAGTGTGTGCTTGGAAAGGGTCCAACGGCGTGGGTGCAGTTACTCCTGAGCCGTATCCACCCCACTGCCACTGACCCATAAACTAGCTTCAAGTGTGCATGTATGACCACGCTGACTGATTGCAGTGTGGACACATATCGACAGACTACACCTAAAGCAAACTATGAAAAGGTATGAGGAAAAATAAAGCAAAAGAGGGCTGCAAAAAATAAATGGTAAGGGCAAAGAAATCAATAACGCAAATATTGAATCAGGGATAAAATAGTTTATCCATATATTAAAGCAGCTTCAGAGAACAAGGAAAATATTGACAGAATACCTTCCCACCTACAGGATATGTGTTTGGTTGCACATGTCTAAGTGAGAAAACAGAAACTTGCGTGCCAGAGTCCTCAAGTAACATTTCTTTCTGCAGGGGTGGTGCGACAGCTTCTCCCATCTGTCTGTGTGGGTGTGTGTGTCTATATATGCATAGATGTACACAGTCTACACAGTACAGGTCAGATTATGCCATGCCACATCCCTACCAGCCAGCAGCGCAACTGAAATCGCTACGTGGTGGGAAGGGAGAACCTTCCTAGACCAGCAGGATTTGCAGGAAGGAGTTCGTCCTGTCCAGCACTTGGAGACCCGGCTCACGTGCCACACGGGAGCAGACCCAAAGCACGGCGGGTGCAAAGTCTTTGGCCCACCCCTGGACATGTGGATGTCACGCGCGGCAGCCTCCTTGGTATGGTGGGATTGACTGAGGGCAGCGATCTGTGGTTATTTGTCCTGAAAAGCAACCAAGCCAGCATACTCCCGCTCCCCCCCTCTTCGCAGCATCCAGGCCATTGCCCTTCACAACAGCACAAGATACTCTCACCTTGGTGAGCAGCTGGAGTAGCTCCATGCCCACCAGGGTTTCTTAGGCAGTGCTGGTTCCTGGCAGAGCCATGCCTGTGAGTTGCGTAACTCAAGAGTGTCCTGAAGGGAATGAGTCAGTCAAAATACCTCCTCTCTGGATGAGGAAACAGTCATTTGTCAGTGGGAAATGTAGCATTTGTAATGCCTCGTCCTTCCCCGGGGCACTGCTCATTTCTCCCTAAGTGTTGCCTTAACTTACTGAAAGCAATTAGGTTCGAAGCCCAGGCTGATGTTCAGATGGTGTTGAGGGCAGGTCACGGTGCCAAGCAGAGTTGTTCAACCCTTACCTCTTGCTGCAAAAACAAAGAGGCTTTGCTTTTGTCAGAGGAAGAAGCAAGCTGGTCACCTGGCCAAGCCCCAGCCCCAGCTCCCACAGGTGGGATGAAACCCCAGCTCATAGTGGCCTCTGAGCCAAGTGAGATTGAGCAATGGGTTCAAAACGTACGTGCCTCCAAAAAGCAGTGGTACCATCTGCCACACCCCACTTACTACTGCTCTTTCCAGTCCTCCCCTCCCAGTTATTTCCAATGTTGCAGTGGAGCCCCTGTGCCATGCAAGACCCGTGCAGGGGTGAGCGGGATGTGCATCACCTCCCCTAAGCAAAACGGGAGTGGGAGGCCCAACCCAGGAGCTCCCCGGGCATTAACCCAGCACCAGCAATCCCTCGGGACTTCAAGGGCGTGCAGTAGCCCTGGGAGCTGCTTACGAAGTCTTGGCAATTAGTACAGCCATTCACAGCCACTTTTCCTTAAACCCCGAGGAAAAATCAAAACAAGAGGGTTATTCAACAGTCAGAAATCAAGAAGTTTCCTTGGAGAGTGAACGGAGTGGCTGGTTGGTTGCTCAGCAGGGCCAAAAGCATTCTATGTATGTCAAGTGCTGCTACTGGACATGAGTTACTGTGGTGCTGCATGCAGCTATGGGATGGAGCACTGCAAGCTCCAGGTTTCCCGGTGCTTTGGTCACCCCATGCTGGGCTGCTGCAGCTGGTCAGCGTCACCCTGCCCTGGGAGCCACCACTAGCTTTGTACACAGCAGGCTGTCTCCTTAACCAGCAAAGATTCAGACGCACAAAGCACTTCATTATCAGCAGCTGAGTATGGTGGGGTCCTTCTCCTTTGATAACAGTGCATTTGTTTTCAGGCTATGAATGCATATGAAAGTGTCTGTTATGGTTTCTGTGGTTAGCCAACAAGCCTCTGGTGGCCTAGGTCTGTACGGTGTCGCAAGGAGGAACCTCCTTCCTGTGGCACAGCAGCATTTAATGGGAGCTGCCAAACTTAGAGGCAAGGGGGCAAATCAGCTTCAGTTATAGATGGTGTTGCCCATGAAATTCATCCATAGGTCATGGAAAGTCCAACCTCCTGCCCAGATGTGATGGTCAGTTGAGGTCTTGTCTAGCTGAGCCTTGAAAACCTCCATGGGTGGAGACTCTGCCGCCTCTCTGGGCAACTAACCTCCTGGTGACATTTTTTCCCCTGATGGCCAGCTTGAAACTCCCAAGACGCCACCTGTGTCTGTTGCCTCTTCTTGTTCTGGCCATTTCTACGGAGCGGAGCTTGGTTCCGTTGCCTCTGTAAGTCCTCTCCAAGCACGTGTCGGCTGCTCTCGGGTCAGCCTGAGCCTCCCTATCTCCAACAAGCCCACATCTCTCAGCCTCTCCTCATAGGCCCCTACCATCTTGCTATCCTTCTGCCAGACCAGTTTCCCAACACCCCTCTTGAACTGGGGCGTCCAGCACTGGAAACAACACCCCAGGTACAGCCGTTGACTACGTCAGGGCCCTGAGGGCACCACCGGGACTGACTGCCCCTGCCCGACCCCTGGGGCCTCCCCCTCACCCTGCCCATAGCCCAGGACCCCATTTCAGATTTTACAGGGAAGTCACTGACCTTTTTTTGGGTGTTAAAAGTATCTAGAAACAGACTTGCCTTAGAAAGGGCACTGAAACACCTAGTCCAACAACCATCTTCCACCTGAAGCTAGAAGGTGTTGCTTTGCAGTCTAAAATACTTTGTTTCTTCCTCAGTACCGCATCTTCAGAAATGCAGTCTTCTTGCAATCCTTTCCTTTAAAAAGTGACGTGGCGCAACACCCCCCACACTTGATTTTTAGAGGCAAACTCCTGGCTCTCCTGGGAAGGCTCTTACCACTGACTTGAACTCACCCCAGATTCTTCTCCGAGACCAAGCAAGCTGCAGACACTGCGCAGTTTGCTGTGGACAAGTGCCCGCCCTGTGCAACTCCCCTCGGCAGCTCTCGAACACCCAAAATGAAGGCTTGCTGCTGCTCTTCTGCAGAAGGTGAGCAGAGCACCTGGCACTACCAACACATCAGGATTAGTACCCATTTATTCATAACTTCATGTTTTTTCTGCGACAGCCAAGGTCAAAGCCATGGCACCACTCTTCTGGCGTGTTGAGTCACCATGACTTCCTTCTTTGAAAACACCCCGCCACTTGCAATATTTAAGTGGAATTAAATGCGTGTGTGACACCCTTGCAATGTGATCAATATTTAAGGTCTCTGAAGGGCCAACACAGGGCACTGAATCAAATTCCTTGGAAATTTTAAATATGACAAACTCAGCAGAACAATCTACCTATCTTATTTATCACATCTACTTCTACTAATCACCCGGGCAAATGTACCGTCCTTCATGTTGTTTTGATACATGCTCTGACCAAGATGTTGTACAAACCTTCCAAGCTTCAGTGGCTCCTTGTCAAAGACAACAGGGACGCTTCTCAGGTTTTATGTATAGTTCCTTATCTAATCAAACTATGGTTTAAGGTTCAATTGCAACTACAATTTCATTTGGCTTTGTTCCTTGTAAAGGTATACAGGGTATTATTTACCTTAGAATATAATACTCTTGGACCTTGTTTATACAACAGATTTTTCAAAACACTTCCCACCATTAATTCAAGAATACTTACTTCAATCTTCATGAGCAACACTGTGAGTCTTGCTATTAATCACGCACCTGCTTTTTCTACTGTCTAATGCATGACGTGGTATAGCCCTGCTTGAGGAAAATAGGATTAACAAGATGCTGAAAAATTAGGGTTGTGTTTGAGAATGAGGGGAAGGTGCAGGACAAGACTCATTACAGCCAACCCCTGGGACATGTGCAAACAAAAGTGTATTTCGCTGGAATTTGAGCGGAAATGTGTGACTGAGACTCTTCTCTAGAAATACCTGGGCTCACGTGTGCAAAAACTCCACGCAAGCACACTACTGTAGCTTCCTGTTGTGGTTTAACCCCAGCCAGCAACTCAGCACCACACAGCTGCTCGCTCACTCCCCCACCATGGGATGGGAGAGAGAACCGGAAGGGTAAAAGTGAGAAAATTCATGGGTTGAGATATAGACAGTTTCATACGTAAAGCAAAAGCCACGCACGCAAGCAGAGCAAAAGAAGGAATTAATTCACTACTTCCCATCGGCAGGCAGGTGTTCAGTCATCTCCAGGAAAGCAGGGCTCCATCACGCGTAATGGTTACTTGGGAAGACAAAATGCCATCACTCTGAATGTCCCCCCCTTCCTTCTTCTTCCCTTTGGTCAGTTGGGGTCAGCTGTCCCAGCTGTGTCCCCTCCCAACTTCTTGTGCGCCCCCAGCCTACCCGCTGGTGGGGTGGGGTGAGAAGCAGAACAGGCCTTGACTCTGTGTAAGCACTGCTCAGCAGTAGCTAAAACATCCCTGTGTTATAAACACTGTTTTCAGCACAAATCCAAAACATAGCCTCATACTAGCTACTGTGAAGAAAATTGACTCTATCCCAGCCAAAACTAGCACATTCCCGCATAAGGATAACCCACCTTCTGTCCTGGTAAACCCAGGTCTTATGGCTGGCCATGATCTTCAGCCACCTTACAACGTCTACCACATTTGAACCTCTCACTCTTCAAACACAGCTTGCTCATCAGTCTCACATCACTTTTTTTTGTGTGTGTGGTCTAAAATATCTGTAAATATTAAATTTCAGCCACTGAGCTTTGGACAGTGTTTTAATTTGGAAATGCCAGCACCCCTTTTTGAGATCACCTCCAGCTGCATTTTGGATTACCATACATGCACCATTTACCAGAAGCGCATCGCTTTGCCGTACAGTGGTTGCAGCCTTCCTTGCAGCCCTGGCCCCACACTGACAAGCAACACCGGCAGACACGGGCCAAACCCTGTGTACACAGAGGAGAGGGATTCTGCCAAAAAATGCACCCCGCTCAGCAATCTTTTCCTCCCACAGGAGTTGGAGGAAAACTCGTTTCCATTCCCACCTTCAAGTATTTACGACAGCAAATTTACAGCCCTAATTTATGGTCTTCTGCCTTAAAAGTGAACATCACCAAGTAAAATGCTGCCCACGCTTCCTGCATGTGTGTAAACATCTCCTAGACCTTGACCTCCAACAATGACTGTAATAAAGAAATGACAGTTTCTTTCCATGTTAAAAAAACTTTCCAAAAGGGTTGTTAGGTGGAGGGGCAACAGCCAAATCAACCAGAGAGAAGATGAGTTTGGTCCTTCTGCTGTTTGCGCAAAGCCGGCCACGGCTTAAAGCTGGCTGAGAGTTAATAACAAGGGCAAACCAATCAGGCTTGCAGCCTTCATTATTTCTCCATCATGTACGAAGGTCTAAGGAGACTTGGTGTATTTAGAAATACATAGTTCCTGGTTGTCATCTCCACAGACCTCTGAGGGATGCTGGGTCACCGCGTCAAGTCCCAGCTTCCCAGGCGGCCGGACGTGTCTCACTCTTTCTATCTGTGCTGCTACTCAAAGAGCTCCCCAGGTGCAAAGATCCATGTTGGTAAGGAGGAAAGGCAGTTGGAGCACTCTGCCCTCTTCCCCACCACACAGACAGCTCCCCTCATTGGAGGGGAAGACTTATGAACCCACTGAGGGGAGAGGCAAAGGCCTTGTCCCTCTTGGGACACAGCTGCCTGACGTGATGAGTTAGACTCTTTTGAAGCAGGGGACTCGGAGCAAACAGCTCCTGGCCTCTTCTTGGGGACAGTGACTTTTCGTCTTTTCAATACGAAGAAGGAAAAGGCACAAACCCAACTCCAGTGGTATTTCCACCCGCAAGTCTATTTTTACACTCCTGCTGGACATGGTGCAAATCTGCCAGTCATCACAAACCCGGCAGGTTCTGATATGGAGGCTTGCAGAAATGTGTCCTTAGGTTTGCTGCACATGCCAGAACCGTGATTCACTTTCTGTGGTTACAAGAAGACAGAGACAACCTGGCAAGCCCAGAGCAAACAGGTCATATCACCAGTATGATGCATACATTTATAGGCGTCATTATATTTCTCGATTAGGATTGCAACTAAAAGATTTCCAAGAAAAACAAGATGTGTGGGCATGGGAAAGAAGTCGATACCTTAGAAGTGACGATTCTTGACACATGCACTGTGTCAACAGGCATCTCATCCTGACCACCAAGTAATCACTGACCCAAAATTTAGCACGTGTAGGTGCCAGGGATCTGGTTGAGTACATCGCATGAATGCAAATCAGCACCTTCCAGAGGTGTAAAAAAAAATGTTGCTTGAGAAACTCCATTTTAGCAAACGTTAAAGCAATTGCCAAGTTAAGCGGGGGGATGGGGATGTGTTGAACATGCACACTCTCAGTGAAAGCGGCTGCCTGTTCACATGCAGCCTGTTGTATTCTCCCGAAATTACAGTTTGACCTACACGCAGCAGGAATGGCAATCAAAAACCCATCCTGGTTACGAGTTTAAAGGAAAGAGCAGCAATCTTACAGTGAATAACATCTTGGGAATGAGTAAGTGGGAATTACAGGTGTCAGATACAAATGGGAAGTTAAAAGGTGTATGTGACTGATAGGGGAAGCTGAAGGAGTTAATGAAAGGCTCCATAGCCTTACAGGCAGCGGGAGCTTAGGGCAGGCATGGGGCCATTCCAAGAGGCAGAGAGGAAAGTCAGGAACTGCAGAACAGAAATATCAGCTGCCTTCAGCATCTGCTTCTGATTGCTTTTCTATTTTGGGACGGGTCCTCTTATGGAAAAGTACTGATGCACGTGCACCTTCCACAGCCACCATGTTTACTTTCAGCCTTCCCTGAACTGGAAAAGCTCTGTAGCTGCAGGGTGTGAAGAGGAGGAGTGGCTGATAAGCCTCTGGCCCCAATTTCCACAATACTGACTCAGAGCGGACCAGCTCCCTCCGAGGCCGTCACTGCCACCACACCACCGCTAGCCTGCTGGGAAAGATGCGACCAGCATGACTTTGCAAGTTGGCAGATCAGCAGGCGAGCAGGGTTAGCAGGTCCGTGGCCAGAGGCAGGCCAGTGAGCGGCGAGGGGTGGCAAGGTGCCGCACCCCCTTCGGCAGCCATCACGCCTCCTTCTTCTCTGCTGGGAGCCACGCCGGCCGGGGCGCAGCTATGTGCAGCAGCATGAGGCCGCAGAGCATCATGGCGAGGCCGACCCACCACAGAGGCGTCCACGTCTCCCCGAAGAGAAGCTTGCCCAGGATGGCCTGAAGGAAAAGACAGAGACAAAGCTTTGCTGGGCCAATCCGCCCCAAAGCCTCCTGCGCTGCCAGAGCTGTGGGGACTTCTGCTGGGAGAGCCGGTCCTGGAAAAAACTGCTTGAGGAAACTCCTGCTGGGACCACCAAGAGAAACAGCTGCTGCGGGTGATGCTGGTGATGACCTATGCTACCACCCAGCCTGGAAGCACAGCCAGATTGTGGCTCCAGAACAGGATTTTGGCAGACACGCATGTGCTTTGCTGCCTTCCCAGCACCTCTCAGGAGCGAAATGTCCAGTCGACTGGGCAACTCCAGTCGATAAAAAAAGGGGCCCCACTGACTTGAGTTTTGGACACCACCATGAGCTGGCTGCGAGCTGTTGGAGCACAGAAACAAGAGGGACAGCCTCTGAGAAAAGTGAGCAGAAAAAACATGCAGGTCAAAAATGCTCCTGCTGTCACTAGAGGCAGTGCATCTTCACAGCCAGCTAGGGTGGCTTTGGCTTGTCACAAGTGAGGTGTTGCAAAGGAAAAGCAAAATAAAGCAAAGCTCCCAGCTCTGGCTATCACTGGCAATTAGAAAAGTTCAGTAAACTGTACAGCTGCTGCAAGGCACTGCACTGGGCAGCAGCGCCCTTCTTCCTGCACCACCCAGAGAAACCCTACAGCCTCTGCCATGAAAGACAGGCAGAGCAGCTGAGGCCCGATACAATCATTTCATGTCTGCCCGCAACTCTCCCTTTGCAGCCAGCGATGCCGGTCGTGCTGGGAGGTGAGCTATGACCAGTCACGTCCAGTGTGACCGTTCCCACATCGCTGTGCTCCTCCAGGCTTTGGCACCTGGGGAAGGGATCTACTCACCGAAGAGATGAAGTTGGAGGCCGTTGCCGTCACAGAGGCAGTGGCCGAGGAGGAGGAGAGTCGCAGGGCTTTTGCAAAGACTGTCCACATCACTGCATTGCACGCAAACACCAAGCCAACGCAGCCGATGCGAAGCAGCACAGGCAGCTGTAGGACGAAAGGGAAAAACCTCTGTATTTTCACTGACCGCTCACTCACTCTCACTATTTCATGGGCACTTTGGAGCAAAACCTAACAGTGTGGGCTGGTATTACGTGCAGATGAATGTATTAAATCGCAGAAGGAAACAGAAGCGAGGAAACCGCCCTGGATGGAGCATGACCCTGGCACAGCCTGCAGTGAGTCCAGGCTCAGACCACAAGCTGGGAAGTGCCAGGACCGTGTACAGCAGCTGCCATGCCAGAAGCCAAACTCCAGAAATCTCTCAAGCTCTTGACGTGGTCCACACATAGTCCAGTGAAATGCCCTTCACTCATGGCTAAATGTATGGAAAAGGGTAGAATACAGCCCTGCCAGAGAAGAACGCTGAAGCTGTACATGCTGGCACTGTATATGGTCCAGGACCTGTCGGTTGTGAATTTGGGCCGAGACCAGTGTGGTCCCACACCACTGGTCCTCATCACCTCCCATGACATGGAGGAGGACCTACTGCTGCAGTGAGGGCAGAGCAGGGTCCTCTGGGAGCAAAGTGAGAGCTGAGCGGCTTCGTGCCTTATTTTGCATGCTCGCTGGAGAGCAGGTTTACTGAGAGTTCTCGGCTCCAGCGTTTAGTGGCAACAAAACCACTTCTGAATTCAAGGGCCTTCAAGGCCAACTAGGTTCTCAAGAAAGATCTCCCTCCTTAGACAACCTGACAAGACATGTAACAGCCTCAGTCTGAAAAAAGGGCAGAGTTTTGCCTAAAAAGCCTTCACCATTCACAGTCTCCCCCCACACCCATAGTTTTAGCTGCTGCAGCCATCTCCCTAGCCCCTGGGTGTCGTGTACTTGACAAGAAGACACCAAGGGAGGAAATCATAGGCAGAACGACTCTCACCAACGCTCAGGGAGCACATGAGGGCAAGGGAAAGCGAGGCTTTGTCTAAGCCCATAGTGATCATGCCTTCATGGCCCATCACCTCTCTCAGTCCATGGTGGGCTCCCTCTTGAAGCAGACAGAAATGTAGGTACGAAGCCGCCAACAAACACAGCCGAGAGGTGGCACCTGCCCCGTGGGAACAGCTGCACTGCAGCCCCCTGTCAGTTGCCCAAATCAATGGGGGTCACCAGCTGTGCTCTGCTCCCACTCAGAAGAAGAAATTGTTAACCACAAGCTAGGGGAGGCCACACAGATTTCTGAAGCAAGTGCTGTAGCAAGTACAAGGCTAAAGGGGAAGGGCCATAAAGCATATCCCTGGTCGATGGCTGGCGCAATCTCTCCGAGGCTAACCCCACCCAGAGAGGGATGTTCCCCAGAGGTGTTCAGCCTCATTTTGCCCCACTTGTGGCAAAGGTCTCCGACTTTATCAGGGCAATGGTAAATGATTCAAAACATTTCCCACCAGTGAAGCATGTTGCTTTCCCACCACTGCCATAGCAAACTCTGCAGAGAGGGGTAAGAGGGACAACCATACCCAGCTGCTACTGGCCTTCTCAAGAAGAAACCTGCTGCGCTGTTACGGCTCACTGTGGGACGAGGTCTGCCTCCTGGCTTCACCCTCTGCCTGTGTGACCAGACAGTTTGACCTTGCTCAGGGCAGCTGTGTACATCCATATATGCCTCTAGTGGATTGGCAGACTTGGGAGTAAAGAGATGAGAGGGGAAAACAATTCCCTGTGTTCCCCTTAAATTCAGTATATTATTTCTGGATCAGAAAGAGCCTACTGAGGTATGCTGCTAGGAAAAAGGGCCTTAAGAGATCTTGTTACTGTCTTTAACCACCCGCTCAAGGGTGTAGACAGGATGGAGTCCAGGCTCTTTTCCAAGGTGTGTTGGGATATGACAAGACGCAACAAGTAAAGATTAGAACAAGTGAAGTGTTGATCTGATACAAGGTAAAACAAAGGTGATCAAACACTGGAACAGAGGTCATGGGCTCTCCAACCTTGGAGATATTAAAGACATGACTGGAGAACGTCATGAGCAACCTGTTGCAGAGCAGGGGTTGGACTAGAGACCTCTGGAGGTCCTGCCTGACTTGAATTCATCTGTGAGTCTATCAGTGGTGGAGCAAAGCTGGTTCCCACCATCACAGCAGCTACACTATCTTCAAAAGTGACCCTGAACCCATGGGTTCTTCTTCTGTTCTTTTCCTACTGCAGAGCCAGGAAAATCAGCTGCAGTGTGCTCTGGAGGTGGCATATGCCCAGCAGGAAGGTTTTCCAGAGAGACGTCGAGTCCCTCTGTGTCCTGGGCAGGGGAGTGGTCATTGCAATGGCACGCAGGCAGAGAGATAGGAACAACCCCAGGTGCTCCCCACAAGGAAGGAGGGAGGTATAAATTCCTCCCCTGCCAAGGGCTCAGCTGAGCCAGCCCAGTGAGTCAAGGATTACTGTTCTGATTGCTTTTCTTAAGGGAGATTAATTTCAGTGTACATTTCAGATAATCCAGAATCACTCCTGAAGTGGCAGAAGTAATTTTAGATGAAGTTTAGCAGGGGAGAGGGGAAAGTAAAGGAAACCTTTTGTTCCAAGTGAAACGACCCCTCCTGGTCAGGCCGCTCTCACGCCAGGCCATCACAACACATCCTTCTGGCCACGAAATCCATCTTTGTGCTGCCATCGAGTGTCCTGTTATCCTACATCATAACCTCTTAGAAGCGTCAATACACTTTTAACATTTGCTGCCACTTTCCATGCTGCACAAGTGATGGCTGCTCTCTTAAGACTTATTTTCAGATTTCTGCAGTTCTTCCTCAAACACAAAACTCCTTGAATTTCTGTCACCTTGTGGCTGCTCTGCAGAAATGCCTTTGTAGCAAGCGTGCAGGATTCAGTGAGCCCTGTGAAACACTTAAGTGTCTACGGCCCTGCGCAATTGAAGCTACTAGAAAGATTACGGCATTTACTTAAAACTGGGTTAGTTTTACAGCTAAACTGACTAATTTAATCCATAATTATCACCTAGAATGGATCTGAAAGAAGTAACTGAAGGAACCAATTTGTCCAGAAAGAAGAAAAACAATGACAGAATCGCAGCATGGTTGATGTGGGAAGGGACCTCTGGAGATCACCTGGTCCAACCAGCAGGTTGCCCAGGACCATGTCTAGATGGTTTCTGAATATCTTCAAAGATGGAGACTTCACCATCTCTCTGGGCAACCTGTGCCAGTGCCCAGCCATCCCCCCGCAGTGAAAAAGCGTTTCCTGATGTTCAGGGGGAACCTCCCGTGTTTCAGTTTGTGCCCATTGCCTCCGGTCCTGTCACTGGGCACCACTGGAAAGAGCCTGGCTCCATCCTCTGTGCACCCTCCCTTCATGTATTTATATAGAAGTGATAAGATCCCCCTTGAGCCTTCTCTTCTCCAGGCTGAACCATGCCAGCTCTCTCAGCCTCTCCTCGTAAGGGAGATGCTCTGGTCCCTTCATCATCTTCGTGGCCCTTTGCTGGACTCTCTCCAGTAGCTCCATCTCTTTTTTGTCCTGGGGAGCCCAGAACAATACCCAGCTCTCCACGTGTGGCCTCACCAGTGCTGAGTAGAGGGGAAGGATCACCTCCCTTGACCTGCTGGCAACACTCCGCCTCAATGACACAATACTTTGTCCATAGCACCTTAAAAAAAAGCCCCAACAAACGGGCAATATTTCTATAAATTTTAAAGGAGAAAAATACTCAGAAAAGATGCTGTCAACATTTTCAGTAATTCCACGCTCTGCTTTTCTGTCAGTGCAGAGCACAAACTTTTTTTAGGTGGATCGGGAACAGTATCAGGATTTTAAGTTTTTTATTATCCTTCCTGCCATGCTTTCTGATATACTGGAAAGGATCAACAGGATTGGTGAGTACGGAGCTTTTGCTTTTATAACCTTCTCTAATAATCACACATAAGTGGATTTTCTTTTGTCCTGATGCAAGACTGGGGTTTTTTCAGATCTAGTTTCTCTTGTGGGTTCTCCTTTGGATTTCAAGTCCAAATGTACATTTGCCATATGAATAACACCACCTGCTCTATGCCTAAACGGGTCTCCCCAATGTGTTTTTATGATAGACCTATGCCGTCTACCTCCGCACCTCCCCATTGACACCGCCTGTGCGAGAGTTCACCTCCGTCAGTCAGGACACCCGTATGTCTGGGGCGAAAGGCCAGCAGCCCCACGTAACCTTAAGCACGAGGTTTGACAAACACAACTGAGATAAAGATCATCCCTTACAAACACCTAAGGAGAGCTCACCGGATGAGTAGCTCGGCTGGGCACCACAGTGGAAATCAACTGCTCCGCCTCTCCGCTCTTGTCATGAGCGAACAGAAACAGAAGGAGGGAGCAGGGCAACATGATCAGCAAAGCAGAGGACTGAGGCCAAGCGTTTGATACTCGAGAGTACTAACATCCTGCTTTTAAAGTAAAACTGCCCTAAAAGCACTGCAAACGGGCTTTCAGAGTTGGGCTTGGTTTCTCCTCTTTTACATACCAGCAGACTTGTTTCAGTCTGCTCGCTGCCTGTTTACGTTACCGCAATGCATTAGTCAACCCTCCAGCAGCTACAAGGCCAGGCTCCCTCCAGAGGTGAGTCACGGCTCCGCTCTCCGAGACCGCCCCAGTTTCCCAGCAAACCCCTCCGAAGGCAAGTGCAGGGCACCCCCCGGAAGAGCACGAGGAAGAACCAGCGTGTTTCTTCCCCCTGACAGATGCAACGAGAAGCGAAGCCCTAACGCCCGAGTAACGCCTGCCGGCGGCGGCCACACGCAGAACGGAGGCGAACTCACGGAAGCCGCTTCCCTGCGCCGATTTCCTCCTTCCTTACCCAGCCTCCGGCCGCCTCCCCGCCCGGCCCCAGCGCCAGCTTCACCGCGGCGGCCGCCGCCGCCCCCAGC
>WAAD01018798.1:3774-20612 GCA_013389945.1 Fregata magnificens
AGAACGGTTACTGTAAAATCAATATACAGAATTTACACCCAAGCAAACTTTCCCATAAGTTCCCAGAGCAAATTCTCAAATTAATATCAATATCCAATACAAGAAGAGCAAAATGCTTTGGGTGCTAAGACACACAAAGAAAAGAATAGGGAAAAGAGAAAAATGGGCAAAAATAGACAGTTCCCAAAGGAAAAGTAACAGGGCAAATTCTGATGTGTAACATAAAATGTCTTGATCTCGATGCTTAATCATGACATATTTTACAACACTTGGAGGAAAAAATATTTTGAAACCAAAATAAGCTATGTTATTATGTATTCCAGCATTGAGCCCAGTGTCTCACTGTAATATGCCATACATATACGACTGAGAAACTAACTTTTGTTTGGTGGTGTCCTGCTTCACTTGGCAGTGTTTTCTTTATTGCATGTTTTCTGCAGTTGTAAAAACTACAGTTTCAGAAAAAAGAAAATGATAATCTTGTACTAATCTGTACGATACAGACATACTCAAAGTTCATCATATTTGATATTAATAATATATTATAATATTATAATATCTAAGAAGCAATGTGTGATGGAAAATTAGAGGAAATCATGATGGAAATGATGATGCCAACATAATTCATGCTACACTTATGACGCCCATCAACTTACTAGTTATCACACTCTAGGAAAAAAAAGAAAAACCAAAAGCAAATGGCCCTAATAATATACTGTGGCACACTGTAGTATGGCAGTATTTTGTTGGGTATGTTGGCTGGTATTTTGTTAATATGGTGTATGTGGTTATGGAACATTTAAATGTGAACCTTCTCAACAGGAGACTGAAAAACATTTGTGCAATTTTTTAATGTAGAAGTGAATGAAAAAAAATCTGGACTGGGGAACATTTAGTCTGATAGACTGGACCAGAAAAATTCATCAAAAGTAGCCATCTTCTGTGCAAGTTGCAGGAAGTATTGTCATTTTGTATTACATTTTAATCGAGTTCACAAATTCTATACATTACTTTGAACTCTAAATTTCCTTAGCTGATCTTATTGCCTTAAAAAATTCTGTACACATGCATCCTGAACATGGAAAAACGTATCTTAAATGGATAAGCAACTCAACGAAATTAGTGACAATAAGCACATGCTTAAATGAAGTACTTTCCATAACCAGGTTCACAGGTGACTAGAATATATATACCATTACAAATTGCAAGTGCAAGAGGAAGGTCCCTGTTAATGAAAATGCATGATCTAAAGAGCTAGAAGATAAGTTTTTAAATGCTATTGTTGCTTTTGTTTCACTGAAAGAGGACAAGGTATTGCTCAAATCTTAGGCAAAACTAATTGTTTTGGCTGAAGTACTGTAGGAAACCATTTTGGAACCTATAGCTGGGTAACTGTGTGTCTTTCTTACACTCTGGCTTTGACACTTCCAGTGTAAATTTTAATTATTATTTCTATAAGAATTAGTTTTTGCGTTAATGAGAAAGTTAATTATTGTACACTCTACTAAGCACCTTCCAAATGGATATAATTAATTACCTATAGAGATCCTGAACATTTCACATATAGTGGATTGTAGGAAAGGCACCTTCCTTATAAGACCTATTTTCTGCGCCTTCAAACTTTCCCCTTCACAGTTCCTCTTTGGGTTTTTAATTCTGTGCTGTATCCTACCCCAAATGCCTTGTCACTTGGTGGAAATCTTTGCATTAAGTTCTTTTCTGCACTCCTGTTAACTTTTACATATGAATTTACTATTATTTATACATTATTTGTATGGTCTGACATTCAAAATTTATTTTATGCAAGAAAAAAACCTTTTCTTACATACTGATTGTATATTTTCCAACAAGTATCTGAGACAAGAATATTTCTAAAATTGTATAATGTGTCAAAGTGGTATAAGCAAGTAATCATAGCATTTTGTCAAAGCGCTTTAGAATTTTTTTTCTGTGGCTAGCATGTCTAGTACCAATCATAGTACCAATTTAACTTTTAAAATTTTACCACATGGACATCACCTGTAATACAACCTGACAAATCAAAAGGTCAGTCTGGCTCAGAGCATATAAGAAATAAATAAAATTGAAAAGTTAAATGGAATGCATGGAGAATATTATGAGGAATTCAAATTTCAGAAGTCAGGGATTACATGTGAAAATATAGATTATGGAAATTTTGAAACTTAACTTGCTAATTCATTCATGTGTCAGAATAATAATTAAAGAGAGGAAAAGACTCCTTATCACCGGGTGACCCGCCTAGTAGATGAGGGCAAGGCTGTGGATGTTGTCTACCTGGACTTTAGTAAGGCCTTTGACACGGTCTCCCACGGCATTCTCCTGGAGAAGTTGGCAGCTCACGGCTTGGATGGGCGTACACTTTGCTGGGTAAGAAACTGGCTGGATGGCCGAGCCCAGAGAGTGGTGGTGAATGGAGTGAAATCCAGTTGGCGGCCGGTCACGAGCGGTGTTCCCCAGGGCTCAGTTCTGGGGCCAGTTTTGTTCAATGTCTTCATCAATGATCTGGATGAGGGGATTGAGTGCACCCTCAGCAAGTTTGCAGATGACACCAAGCTGGGTGGGAGTGTCGATCTGCTCGAGGGAAGGAAGGCTCTGCAGAGGGATCTGGATAGGCTGGATCGATGGGCCGAGGCCAACTGTATGAGGTTCAACAAGGCCAAGTGCCGGGTCCTGCACTTTGGTCACAACAACCCCATGCAACGCTACAGGCTTGGGGAAGAGTGGCTGGAGAGCTGCCCGGCAGAAAAGGACCTGGGGGTGCTGGTCGACAGCCGGCTGAACATGAGCCGGCAGTGTGCCCAGGTGGCCAAGAAAGCCAACAGCATCCTGGGTTGTATCAGGAATAGTGTGACCAGCAGGAGTAAGGAAGTGATCGTGCCCCTGTACTCGGCACTGGTGAGGCCGCACCTCGAGTACTGTGTTCAGTTTTGGGCCCCTCAGTACAAGAAGGACACTGAGGTGCTGGAGCGTGTCCAGAGAAGGGCAACGAGGCTGGTGAAGGGACTAGAAAACAAGTCTTATGAGGAGCGGCTGAGAGAACTGGGGTTGTTTAGTCTGGAGAAGAGGAGGCTGAGGGGAGACCTTATCGCTCTCTACAACTACCTGAAGGGAGGTTGTAGGGAAGCGGGTGCTGGACTCTTCTCCCAAGAAACTAGTGATAGGACGAGAGGAAATGGCTTCAAGTTGCGTCAGGGGAGGTTTAGATTGGACATCAGGAAGAATTTCTTTACTGAAAGAGTGGTTAGGCATTGAAACAGGCTGCCCAGAGAGGTGGTGGAGTCATCAACCCTGGAGGCATTCAAAAAAGGTGTAGACGTGGCACTCCAGGGGCTAGTTTAGGAGTCATGGTGGTGTTAGTTGATGGTTGGACTTGATGATCTTAGAGGTCTTTTCCAACCTTAATGATTCTATGATTCTATGATTCTATGATTTGACAAGTGTTTTCAATGAAGCTGAAACTGTAAATTATGTTAATAAAATACCTTCCTTAAAGTCCAAGCATGAATGCTGAATCTACAGTCCCCTATAAACTAAACATATGATTATGACAGTACAGGAGGTTTAAAGATTCATTTTATGTTGAAGTAATTTTAGTGAGTCAAAGAAGGGTTAACTGTATATAACTGATTATCTTTGCACACTGGAGATAGTTTACAGGATCAGGCTGCAACAGAGATTAGGTTCAAAGTATGTTTCAGGTCTGATATCAAATGGGAACCAGACACTGGATTCATACTGAATGGCACTAAAATTTCATAAGCTGTTCTCCTGTTGTCCAAATTCAAATGTTACAGCAGCCTTGTTGGTGTGTCATTATCATGATATCCTTAGACCACAGCCAGGTCATGGAACAGAATTGTGCCTCGGGAGCTTTCCTGTGACAGGATCTTAGTCTGGGGTCCCAGGCTGGGAAGATGCCCTTAAGCCTACTTAAACAGAGATGAAAACAACCACTGTGTCAAAATACAAGCCACTGTATCAAAAACTAGGAAGACATATCTGAGACATTTCTTTTTCACCCAGTAGAGTCCAGTCAGGCGGCAAAAGCTCCCTACTAACAGCAGAAATGGGATCTAAGAGAAGGCATCTGGGTCTAAATCCTACCAGAAGAAACTTTTGATCTGCAATAGTGGTAAATGATTCTTTTCAACCTTTCATATTGGTTACTGGCTACAGAGTCAGAATTAGATTTAAAGATAATAATTTGTGTATCAAACGGCAACAGTATTCTGCTTTAGGGTATTTGGAAACACTGCAAGTTAGTCTATAAAAGCCCTACCACATATTTGAACCATAAGTGGGTATAGGTATATTTTAACAGTTATCTCCTGAACTTCTCTGAATAGCGGATCTCTTTCAGTGTCTTTTAAATTATTTAATTTTCAAAGTTTATTCTTTTTTAACTTTTTTTTTTTACTTATTTATTTAAATTTTTAATATTTCTTCCCCCTTTGGGGGCCCACTATCCCATAATAACCAGATCAGGTTAAATTATGTATAGATAACCACTGACTAAATTTGTATCAATTTCTTACCATTGCCAGGAAATATCACTGTGGGTAAACTACAAAAGCTTTGATTGTATTATGAAGATAGTTTGTGATCATCTATTTCAGTCTTCTCCCAGAAGCTGCCCACAAATTGTACGAGTGTTCACTTTTTTAATTTATTAGTGCAATTGGTTAGCAACAGACAGATGGCATAAACAATTGTTTATGCTTAGTGAGCAGATGATTTACAATATTCTATATTTGAACAGGGCTACACTTTTTAGCACAAAAATATATAAACATTCTCTTTTATTAAGGTTTTTAAGGACAACTTCTCAGATTTTTATTAGAAGTAAATTAAATTTGTAATTACCATTTGTACTCAGTGATTTTCATTAGATTTTTTTCTTCTTTATGATTAGTCCTATGCTAAATAGAGGAAGATTCTAAGAATAATCTCAACATCTAAGATGAAGTTCTAAAGAGTCAGACATAATGATGAGTATTACTTTAAAATATAGTGACTAAACGTTGGTAACTAAAACAAGCAACGCCCACCTCCATCACAAATTCTCTATTTTCCTGAACTTTGCATAGCACAATCAAGTAGGCTTACTGTTTGCCTCCACTGAGCAAAAATAGAAATAATTTTGCTAGTGGATGACGAAAGAATCCCATATTCCATTATCAGTTACAATTCTACAGATCATTCTATTAAACAATGAAGAAATGCAACTCATTTCAGAATGAATGAAAGGAGTGCTTAGCCTAAATGTTTCAGAGAACAACAATGAATGGAAACATCTTGCTTTTCAGGATTAAGTTAAAGGAATATATTCAGTCTGTTTATTCACATACCACATTTAAAACCCGAGTACACCTTAGTGTTCAAACCTAAAGCCATGAAACTAACATTTAGCTGAATCTATAATCTCCTGTATACAATATTTACAAATTCATATACAGGTGATAACTAGTGATTGACCTAATAAAGTCACTTCTGTCAGAATATGTGTCACATAATTCAAAATTGCTTTGCATGGTAACAAGTTTACTTTCTTTCTCCTAGCTTCTTTCTTTGTGTAGTCAGTAGAATTTCCTTTCTGTATGTTGCATAAAGTCAGCTAGGTTCAAAATACATTAGGAAAGATGTTACTGTGATCTTTATATTGTGACATTCTGCCAACATTTTAGAAAGGGGCTTCAGATAAATATTCTAACTTACTCTGCGTATTTGACACATGCATCCTGTTAGCAGAGAGGAGAAATCAGCATTTATGGTAGAATTCTTTATAACAGGAGATAGATAGCAGTGCTTGACCATCAAACTTTCAAGAGATTCATTTACTAGAAATGTTGGTACTCAGTGTTTGAAAGAATCCAAAATATATTGGTAGAGCTAATACAGAAAACTTTCCAATTCATGTAATCCCTTGTATATTTCCATATCGATTATACTATCCCATACATTGCAGAGTGTTCCAGGATTGCTTCTTGCAGAAACCTTGTATCTTTTTGATCTCTGACATTTGTTTTTCATCTTATGGATGTCAAACTCCTCTCTTTTCAGAGACAACTTTCTCTTTTCTATAGATAGACATATTAACAGTGTCCACAGAAGAAATGAACTCCATTGCAGGAAACAAATTAAACCTATTCTTCCATTATTAAGATGACTCCTTTTTACCAGAAGATCCTGAGAGCTCAAATTACCATATCACTGACTGCATAGTCCACACAGAAGATTAAAATGCAGCAAAGAGAAAATAACTTCAATCAAAATACTTGCAAAGTTCAATAAACTAGTAATATTGTCCAGAAAAGTATCATTTTGTCATAGGAAGTATTTCAAGAAATAAGCCTATTAAACTGAGATTCAGCTGAAGGATAACAAAAGTTCAACTCTGCAATACTTAAATTTAATAACACGCTCAGCCAAATGCAAAATTCCATTTCCTGCTAGATCAAAATTTAATTGTTCCACTTCATTATTTGATAACAGTGCATTTGATTAAAAGGCTTATTTATTATTGTTTTTCTTCAGCTACTATTCAAAATCTCCAGCATAACACTCTCCCTCTGTATAAAGTTCAGAAGATAGAGAATGTAATAATATTTAGTGGAAGTAAAGGTAATTTCCCTAAAAAAATACATTTTTGCAATGTAAAATCCCCTGAGAGCACCTCACTAAAACAAATATTTCCAAATTACTTTAAAGAGATTGCTTACACAGAAAAGTTTGCAGAACTGGACCCAGATATAGAAAGAACAAGACATTTACTCATTTCTATTCACATCCTGCATTCCTGCATTCCGCTTGATTACATTAATGGAATATCCGTTAGCACAACAAAATATGCTACACCGGTTTAAGGCCACTTACATTTTGAAATTATTCACCAGTTTACCATGCTAACACATGAAATATACATTTTCCAAATCAGTATTCTGCTTAAAGGTACTACTAAAACCACACTGAAATAGATAAGTTATATCCACCATTGTACTGACTTACCCTGGTAGAAGAATTCACCAAGGAACTATTCAGATTGCCAGTGTTACACTTGAAATTCAAATGTTGCTCGGGATGGTGATTTGCTTCCCAGCTTCCCAGATCACGCACCACTGACTTTTCAGAATTTGCGGATATTTTCTGGAAGGCAGTGCAAGTCATTCCTGTGAAACTAGATGGCTTGATCATAAAGGCCTCCAGAGCAATATTACGAGATACCTGTGAAAACATTGAGAAGCAGATACATTGCTAACTCATTAAGCATAATTGCATTATTATATGTGCATTGTGTATTTACTGTATATACTTTATAAAGGATTGTGCATGCACAGACTTCCATACATCTTCATAGGGTAAGAAAGAAAATGGAACTTATTTAAAAAACTGATCTAGAATTCTACAACAGCATAGTGGGTTTGCTTGAATCTTCTTTAGGAATATATCAGTTTATATCAGTTATATCAGTTATTGTTATATCAGTTTTGCAATTGTGTCCTTATCAGCTTCAATGAAATCAATCCTGATTTAAAGCAATGCAGTTATAAAGTTAACTAGCAACAGCAGTAGTAGGAACTATTTAAAAAATGAACAAGGGTGTGCTTTGTACCTCAGAAATGAAACAGAAAGCTTCTTAGCTATTTGGTGGATGGATTGGTTTTTTACAGACCTCGTTCCAACAGAATATTGAACATGAATGACTATGTGGTTCAATGCAACACCATGTTATAGGTCTTTGGCCTACCCTTTAGTGAGGTGATGTGTCTAGATAGAGATTGTAGTGCAGTGTGGGCATATGCATCTCTATCCTTAAACTAGTATATTAATTTCAGTACAGTCCTGTGCATGAGATAAATAGCTCATGTTATAATGGGGTTGACTAGCTTCGACTGGCACCAGATGATTGGACTATACGGTTTCTGCTTCCAGGCATAGATTGCTTAGTGGTCTGTGAGTGTATGTATTTTGCACATTGATTGCAATGTGATGTAAATGTAACCTGAGTTAAGCCACAAACTAGCAGGTTTATCAGAAGGATACACGTACAAATGTGGCAGTTTTATATTACTGTACTTTGCCTCTGTTATGCAAGCTAGCAATACAGAAGTACCTCAAATCCACCTAGTAAAAACTGATGTTAATACTTCAGAATTTGGGGCATCATATGAGTTGTGCTGAGAAGAAATGACTTCACTGAAGAAAATCACATTAATTCATACTAATAAATGAATCTAAACAAAATGTTTTGCATAAAAAAATAAGGGCAGGATAGAGGGTAGCCTAACTGTGTAAAAGTCATGGTACCAGAACAAATTAAACATTAGCATGAGACACAGTGCATGACTTGCTGGTCCTCTTTTGAACTTATGAAAAGGTTTTCGAATGCACTTTCTTCAATCACTGATGATTCTGCATATCTCCAAAATGAAAGTACTGAAGTCTCATTAAGCAATTTATTTTACTTTTTGTAAAAAGTTTTTATACTTTTTATATAAAAATAATATATATATTACTTTTACAGTAAAAGTAGCCTAAAGATTCTTTTCAATTGTTTCTAAATTCCTAAAACACCCCTTTTTTAGATTAATTTTCAACCTCTTCTGTCCTTGTCTGAAGGTGATTTTTTCTACACTTGAATAAAAATGCCAAAGATCATTAAGAATTAAATAATTTTTGTATTAAAAATCCAGTGCTGTTTAGTGAAAACTCCTAAAACCTGAAACTAGATTTACTTGGATAATTTTTTTGTACCATCTGCAGATAGCCTTTCAAGGCATTAAAAAATTTACTGCTTGCAGAATACTATTATCCATATCATGGGAATCAAGCTACATGACTCAGCTAAAACTCCTGTGTGGTAACAGGTTTTCTTTAATCTTGGGAACAGTCAATTCATTATTAATAACTTCATGTTTTCTGCTGTGGAATGGAACACTATTTCCCTATTTCACATTTGTGAGGTGATGGTGAATAAGATGTTTGCTAGATAATGCGCATTCAAGTGATTTCACAAGAGTGAGCCCTATTTTTTAAATTTTGCATATTAAATTCTTTAAACATTTGTGGTCTTCCGCCCCGAAATATACCTGTAAAGGCTTGTCAATGTTTAAACAGTGTGAACGTAGGATTGTAAAATGAGCTACAAAATGAGTACAGATGGAAACAAGCCACAGTCAGGTACGTGTTATGAAAAGCCACAAGCTAATCTTGTCTCTAAGCAATACAGATCCAGCAAATGATAATTTGGTGTCCACTTCCTAAACCTCAGATGAAGGCACCACTCAGCAGAAGGGCCAAAGCGGATTGTTATCTGGGTAAGCTGAGAGCAGTGCCGAAGGCTGCAAAGGTTGAGAGCACAAACAAAAAGCCACGTTGCAATTAGCCTAAAATATTCTGACAGTCTCACTGGCTGGAGAATGAAATGAAAACTCTTCAGAGGTGGTTTTGAAAAATATTGCATGTGCCTGACGCAGGACCATTGAGATAAGTTTTATCATCAGCTGGAAGTCTTCCTTTTCAAACTGCACATCTGACATATACACAGAAATAAAATAAAAGCAGGACCAAAGAAGTGCCTCAGAACAATACTGAAGGGAAATTAATTTGTGGGTGCTGAGGCATACAGATCCACCCTGGGAGCTCTCAGTTGCCCAGGGCACCCCCTGCCTTTCTGGCTGTGCCCAGGACCTCCGATGGGGCTCCCATCCCCTTCCCTCTGGCCCAGTGTCAAGCTGAGGCTCCTCCAAGGCCTCGCCTGAACTCCACGGTGGCTGCAGCGCAGCCTGGCCACCAGCCCTGTTGCCTCACCATTGACCTGGGGCCAGCCTCCTCGCCACGGCCTGGCCTGGCGACCACCAGGCTTGTGACTGGGCCTGGTTACCATCACCAGGCCTGATCCTCACCTTGATCTGCTGCCTCGTGTTCCCTGCCTGGCCTCACCACCACCACTGAGGACGTGCCCCTCGGCTGGGGCTGCCCCAGCTGCCCCGGCCTGCCCCACTGGGAGAGGCCCTGGCTGGGAAGGCCCCGGCCCTCGCGGCATCCTGACAAGAACCTTTTGTCTATATGACTTATCTAAGATTTTAAATACTATACAGCAGAATAACGTCTTCTTTGTTTTACTGTTATGTGATTATTAAATTAAACATTAAATATATAATATTTTATATCTATATATATGAAATTATCTAGCATTTGAAAGTTGCTACTGGCCATTCTTTTTGTACGCCATTTGACAGCAAGGGAGACTTAAGAAGATCTAAATGAAGGTATCCATCCTGGTGTTTTTCTGACTTTGAAATTAGTCATTCCACAACCTCATGGAACTGGAAAAAGATTTTTTTCTTCTAAAAATGATGTAGACTTACAGTCATGGCTCCGAAGTAGCTTTTCAATGTATAGGAACACAACCGTACATGTTATATGACTGACACAGTTTACAGAGGTTCCTTTTTTTCAGGAATTGTATTATTAGCTAGAGGCTACCTAAGCTTTAGGGTTTTTATTTGCTGTAAAGCATGGCAAAAAGGTTAGTGACACAGATCTACATCTGAGTACATGGAATTACTGTTTACAGTAATGTCAACAGCTTCCCGAAGCAGTGACAAGAAAAAAAATCACCTTTGGCACTTGACATTTAAAAGAAATTTAAGTATAAAGCAACAGAGCCCCCCTAGCTGTCACATTGCAAAATAATTCTAAAAGGCACATTATTGTCTCTATGTATTTAATATAAATAGTTACTTTCAGCAAATTTCATTCTTTTATGTAAACAGGAATTAAATAAAAAACTTCCTTCAGAAAACAGTCCAATATATTTTTGTCTTTGTTTGAAAGACTGTTTTTCTAAAAATATACAGTGAAGGAACTAAGGCCATTATGTTATTTGGCTCAGCCTGTGATTCGGTTCAGCCTACAATTATTTTTTTTTTTTTTTACTTTTATACCTTATTGCTGTAATTGAAACTAGCACTGAATTCACTTTTAAATAGTGTCTTCATGTAAATGCAGTGGACAACTGAGAAAATAATAAAGGTTGTTTAAAATCCAGCAAGCAAGCAAACCAACCCAAGGAGCGATAAGGCTTTAAAATATGTATCTAAAATTCTAAAAGGATAAATTTCAAGCTTCTGATTTAGAGTAATTTCTGCTATTTAGATGTTGAAACTGGCAAAAAGACAGTTTCTCAGTATCCAAATGACAACCCCTCAGCGTCTAAATGACAAATTCATGTAGGTGGAGGCCAAGGAATAAGAACAATTATTTCATACTGCTACAGCTTGCTTCTAAAAATCTAAAACTAACCACAAATTACTAATCTTTATGGCAAGATACACCTTTCTTGATCATTTTCTAAATGCCTTAAGCAAGTATTGTCTAGAATCCTCTCTGAAAGGCAAAAATTCTTCAGGCAACAAGGGAGCATGTTGTCTTTTAATAAAAATTTCACTCACTCAACTTAGACCTTTCAAAATAAATCTATATACTATAGTGACAAGAACAATAGAAACTGAGTGAATAGTAAGAACACTAGAAAGATAGTGTGGTGAACAGCCTACTGTAAGAATAAATACAATAAATCAAAGTCAAGAAAAAACACTTTTTAATATCATCAGTGATATAAAAAAAAACAAAACAAAAAAAAAATTTTGTCTTCCAAATAGAATCCAGGCAAAGAAAAAAAAAAATCACAGAATCCAAGTATATCTATGTAAATTGGCTATGATGTGTGTGTCTGGCTTACACAATCTCGCTTCTCTGTATACTAGTTGGCTGTAAATTTGTGAAGAAACATGACATTTAAAAAATGAATTCTGACAAAAAGGTTTGTAATTTTATGAAATACCTTTGATATAACTTGAATATTGCTGGTCAGTATTTGACTTGCAATGTGTTCTACACATCGTACAATCCTGGTGCAGGCTTTGTCTTCCTTTTGAGCCATCCACAACACATGGTCATCAACCAACATTATATTGCTGGCAATTTCAATAAGAGCATCCCCAATCTGGAAGAGAAAAAAAAACAACCCAAAAATCCAAAAATGGTATTGTCTGGAAAACTCACAAAAATAGGAAAAGAGTACACAAGAGTACAATGGAAAGCAGGCACCATATTTCTCTTAGTAACCATCATTCAAAGACAGTTTTGCTTCTATTAAGAAGATTAAATGGACTGAAAAATAAAGACCAAGAAAAGAAAAGTGCAACTGACTTCAAGGAAAAGCTTTTTTATTCACAATTTTAAAGCTTATCTTCAAGATATACCACAAAAATTGAGTCTCTCATTGGGCTATATATGGAATCCCAGAATTATCACCCTCTTTCTTGAACTAATTAAAATTGACTATGCCCCTCTAAAGAACTGCTTCATGTTTAATCAAAGGACCTTTGGGAAAAAACAAATTAAAAAAAGAGGGGAAAATAGATTTGAAAGACATTTTTGTTACAGGCATAGTGGGGTAAATTTGAGATATAACTCAGGTGTTGATACAAACCTATATTATCTCATTGGCTATATAGAAAGTGTGGGCTTATAGCTTTTGATGTTTTAATTCACTCTTGTGGCTAACCCAAAGTGATAAATCTTTGTTTTGGCAGATGACATTTTGCAGATTTTGGTAAGTATGACTATGTGTTTCAAATTTTTATTAGTATATTACGTTTAGAAAGAATAAACATCAGTGTGAATTTTTTTGTGATTATTTCAAATTGAAATGAAAATATTTACTTTTTAAAATTCTAAAACTTAGTTTGAGTGAGATTTCAAAATTAACATTACCATTATTTCTGAAGGCAAAGATACGCCAAAGATATACAAGGTTGTGACAAATAAAACTGAATAGAAAGGTATATAGAAGAGAAAAAATGACTGGGAGAAATATAACTAAAGAAAATTTCACGAGGCTAAAAAGTCAAACTAATAGAAAGAGAAAAATAAGGCAAATACACAGATTATTCAGTGGGAAATTCAGCAATGGTGAAAAAGGTTTAAGGAATGACTGAGGTTATCATGTTCGTTCTGCATTTTCAATAAAAAAAAATACATAAATTTCACATGCATTGCAAGGGACACAGAAATATTGAGACAATATGTGAAATTTTATGTCACTGTTCCTGAAATATGTAATCTGTTTTTGAGAACATAATTAGTGGATAATTCTAGATGGCTTTTGACAATGTGACAGAGTTATTGATACAATGAATAATAATAAAACACGTTAAGAGACTGGAGTGAATTATGAGAGACGATTAAAGCATACACCAATCAGCTAAGCAGTAACTTACTGAGGGCAGAACAACAGTCTATAAATATACAAAAGGAGGGAAATAAGAAGAGGAAATAATTTATATTATAATTAAATGTATTAATGAAGAGTAAAGGCATGGCATTAAAAAATACAAATTTTTGGGCTAATACCTGTACATCTTCCTGGCAAAAAGTTGTAGTATATTGCAAATATGTCCCCTGTGCAGCTGTTGGAGCTCTCTTGCTTGGGAGGTGAACCACAAGATGGGACAAAGTACCACTAAGTTGTGTAAAAATGAATAATCCTGTGCTAACTGGGAGAGGCACTCCCTGGAGAGGATGTACAGAAACTGTACTAGTTCATCTTAAATGGTTTTAAAATTATTTTGATAAATCACAGAAAACCTCTGTGTATGTATTTTCATTGATGTCTAATGGTTTTATATAACTGTAGTTTCAGATGCTAGTCAATTCCAAACTAATATACCTTTGTTCATATGTTGCCTTGCATTAAATGAAGTTCAATCCTATTTATAATTACATGAGTGCAGCCTCATGTGTAAAACTACTGACACTTTAATTTCACATGTATTTTTGTACCTTATGAGTGAGAGGTAAGAAATGGGTGTTAGTAAAGAGCTCAATGAATGAGGAACCTACTTAGGGAACATGAGAGAGAGGAAAAAGTGTAAAGTTCAAAATAGAAGAAGGAAACAGAGACAAATTAGAAGAAATTTTCTAAATTATGAAAACAATAAGGGATTACAAAATAAATGATGTAGAGATAAGTGGTGGAGATGGAGATGTTTTGATACCAAAAACCAGAAACTGAAACCTATATCAAAGGTGAAAGAAATCAATTAAAAGATTAGAGATGATGCTCAGTTTTAGTGGATAATGAATCAGCTTCTAGAAAAATAAAGAGGCTTTATGGTAAATCCAACTGTTTCTTTTGGATGGTAAATTTTTGTTTTGTCAGAAAGCAGTAAGATCTTATCAGGATTTTGAGCTGAAATACAGTTGTAGCTTTGAAACATGATTCTTGGAGAGCGCTTAATAATACACTTTAGGTCTGGCGTATAATGATGAAATTGAAGTCGGAGGCTTTCTCAAATTGGCACTAAAATGTTAACTGTTACAATCCCCAGAGCCAGAATGGAATGAACATTGCCAAACCAAAAGAAAAGAAATGTTTGGACTATAGCTATCATGTGTACAAAAATTACAGGTTATGAAATCTTTATGCAAGCAGTTACTCTGAAAATTAACAGTAAAAAATACGATGAACATTGCTGTTCTCTATAAAAAACGTATTTTTCCCATAGGGTTTGCATAACTCTTTGATTAGATGTCCCTGTAAAAATGCCATACGTTGTGCTAAAATTTTCTGTAGGAAGTTGCACTTAAAGACACATTATCTTCTCTTCACATGAAGTGATGCATGCTTTCAAAACTCAGTGAAAACCTCCTGATGAAATGGAGAAAATGAAAGAAGCACGTGTAACTCCAGTGGCCAGATGGAGAGGCACCTTGAGTTCATTCTAATATGTTAGACATGGTAGAAATTAACGTGAAAAAGAAAATTAAAGACGTGGCTTATTGAAAACCAATTTTTATTCCTAAGCAGCAACACCTTTGTCAGTCAGATGAGATGGCTTAGTTGTCCTTTTTGGCATAAGGAAATATATCACAGTATATGCAGAACATTTGCAATCAGAATACCAGCAATCAATTTTAGAAGCTACTCTTCAGTGTATGCCTGCATACATTAGGAACAGGGCCATATGTGAAGACTTCACTTCTAAGTGATACTTTTTTCAGTATACAGAAGATATCTTACATCTTCAACTTCATCCACGAAGACAATTAACTTTTCCATTATATAAGCCAAATAGATTACATCCATTTTATCCGCAAAGTGGGAAGCACTTCTTGTGTAGGCTGTCAGCTGGCGGGAAAATTCAAGCACGGTTGTCAAATTGATGTGCATCTGAAAGTACATCAGAATTGTTAGGTGTAATGAATCAGCTAGCTTCATTCTCTTTCAAAAACTGGAGATCACGTCCGTTTGTATAATGCTTGCTGTAATTTCACATGGATTTATATGCATCAGTAGTACCACGGACATAAATCTCAGGGCATATGAATGTATCATCAACATTAGGTCTTAGATTTCGGTATCTGAAGACACCACTGCAACAGGCCAACAAATTCTGAAGATTTTTGTCTACTTTTTCTAGACTGTAACTAACTGACCTTATAAAATATTATACCAAGCTACTAACCTTGCCTTGCCTATATCTTTAGATCATCATGACAACAGTATCAGTGAGGGTTCATATATACAGTGGTCCATGGTGGGAGAAAAAGGGAAAATAGTAGTAAGTTGAAAGAAGAGAAGTTCAGACTGCTTATGAAGAAAATCTTTTCTGCCATGAGGCTAGTCAGGCATTTGAATAGGTTACCCCCAGAGGTTGTGCAGCCTTCATCCTCAGAGGTTTTAAAGACCTGAGTGGTTAAAGCCGTGAGAAACCTGGCCTAACCTCATTGCTTACAGGAGAATGGACTGGATTCTAGAGACCTTCCTAATTATTTTAGTATCCTGTAATAGCAGTGGCTCTCTTAATATAGTAGTTATTCTTATTTACGTATGAACGCATCTGAAAACAAACTTCCTGTGCTATCTAGCACTACTGATTGGGAAGAAATGATCAAGAAAACTGAAAGTTGTAAAAGTTAGTATGGCAGTTACAGGTCTGCGCCATCCTCCATGCTGTTCCCTATTATGCTCTTTTTTTTCTCATTAATTTCTATCCATTTACTTTTGTATCTCATTCTCTCTTTTACTTATCCATCAGAAACCATTTAAGTACTGCTTTTTTGGAAGACATCAAAAAGGCATTCTAAAGTAGGCTTTGTTTCTGCAGCTCTTGTAAATATATTATGGACAATGGCAATGAGGAAAGGCACTTCAGCTTGACAAAACTCTGATATAGGACTTCAATTGAAATTAACAACTTTCTGGTAAAAATGCATGAGGGGAAGACAAAGAAGGAACTGAAGTGAAGTGCTGATGACCCTGCCAACGTTACTAATGGTCATCTACACGTCAGGCACCCAGAGAAAAAAAACTAAAACAAAGGCAATAAATGTTGTGCACTTGTTCCTACAACAACTTCAATTACCAAACAAACATTAACTTTCAAGTAAAACATTTTGTTAAAACTTCGGCTATCCCAAACTTGTGACTGAACAGATATTTCTTGCAAGCTATTCAATAAAATCAGTACTAGAGAAGGGAAGCCCGAGATTTCATAACATTACCTGACTAAAAGCATGAAGAACTTGAGTTACTTCTTGTGAATAAGGACATTCAGAATAGTTTTCTTCATCCCAACGTCCAGTTCGATTACATTTACGCCATGCCTTAGACTCTTCTGCGCCATTGTGAAAGGCAATGGAGTTAAATGAATACTGGAGACAGGGATGGTAAGCAGTTATCCCAGCCAAAGTTTTGGGCCATCTATGAACAACATGATAATAAAAAAATTAAAAATATGAAACTTCTT
>WAAD01018798.1:22139-48003 GCA_013389945.1 Fregata magnificens
CAGTGCCTAATTCTTACTGCAGTTGTGCAATTATAAATACCACCTAGGCTGGGCAACTGAAAGAACAGTTTCCTAACAGTTGATGCTTTTTTCCCTTTTTGGCCCAATAAAAGAACTGTTCTTTCTAGCTTTGCTTTTGTGGTTCAACTCTTTCTACTTACATACTTGCTATGTTATGAAAGCTTCAAAGACCTTTGTAAGAAAAATTACTGGTGTGATAGCTGCATCTCCAAGGATAAGCCTTTGGAACAATTTCAAGTGCTAATGCTGAGTTTGAGCCTGATAAATTCTCTATAATTTTCAATTCATTCCCTCAAATGCCAAAAGAACCTATGGACTCAGCATCCTTTTGATACACATTTTAAAAATAAATTTATATGGATTTCTAGAAAGATGATCAATAGGGAGAGAAATGTGGACTCCTGTTCTTTTGATTTACATAAAATGACAAAAATGCCCCTGGTGTTACTTTGTGCAGTCTGTAGAATTTATATATATTTATTTATGAAGAAAAGGATGTCATTTTATGGCAAGAACATGAACTTCATAAAGTTGTCATCTAAAAGATTCAGTATGTGTTATCTGATAGGAAGTATATGTATTTTAAAAGATCTAATTAAAATACATTTAAGAACATCCACTATGAGAAAACACAATGGCACTTTTTGTGATGACAAAAAAAATCTATAGCTGAGATTGTTAAAGATCTCTAATGGATTTTAATCCATATATATAAATTAAATAGGTATATAAATATATGTTCAGCAAATGTGGCATACTCACTGGAACTGAGGTTAACAGATAATAAAACAGCTTTGTAGTAAAGAGAAAACAGACTATGTGAGTCTGTTTCTCCACTTCTTTCTAATTCATTCCTTTATTTTTATTCAAACACAAGAAATAGTAGTAAAAGGCCTTTGAAAGAGTTTTAAAGGTAAGTTAAAAATTAACAGAGGGTTTCAGGTCAGAAGTATTTGCAGAAAGTTCTGGCACTGAAGAGAAGCTTCCTCTCAGGTCTACTTTTCCTTTCATTAACTGTTCAAGCTGAATTCTTATTATAATTCACTTGGTAACAAATTACCTTCTTGATTTCTCAATGGGAATGCCATCATACATCAGTGTTATTGTCAAGCACGTAATTATATTTTGTTTAAGAGCTTTATGCATATCATTGAAGTATTTTAGAGCTAACTGAAAACAATACCAAATTCCACAGAACCCTTAACTTTTTCTTCAGTTTATGAGGATTAACATTTAAAAAACCCCACCAGCATGTGTAGATAACAGTAAAGATGAAACAAAAATTACATTTAGTCAACAAAATTGTGCAGACTCTAAGATTCAGATAGCAGGATGGATGTGTTTTCTAATCATGTGATATATTGGTGGAACTGTGTGTGCCCTTAAGCTCACCTCAAATGATTTATTTGTTTTACTAAGTAGTTTTACTTGCTATTTTGAGTCTCTTCAGTAAAATATTTTACTAACAGTTTTATGTTATTTGTTACCTCTAATCTCAGCTGAACAAAACCAGCAGAACTGGAACAGATTAGAAAAGTACTGAAGATTTAATCTTCTAATGCTTTAATGCAGTGTTATCATATTCTATATTTTAGAAAAGACCAAGAACAATTTTGAATCCTCTCTCATTTAGCCGTAAAGAGCGTACACCTTTTGAAATTTTCCATAATCTCACACTGAGGAATTAGAAGAAAGATTCTCCGACTTTCACAAACCACTGCTGCTCTTGAAGCACCAGCTGCCATTTCCCATAAAAATCACAGTGCTCCTCCTTTCTACTATATTACATAGAAGTGACAAGTAAAATAAGTGACATCTTTGTAACTGACACTGAAGTATCATGTAAGCATGAATATGGTCCGTATCTATATTAATATATGAAACACATTCCAAAACCAGAAAATCATACCTGAAATCTCCCTTGTTGTTAATAACTCTTTCTGCAGGGCAGTAGGGTGCAGCCGTTTCAAGTACCACAATTTCTACTTGTTTAGTGCTACTTCCATAGGAATTGTTGACTAGACACTCCCAATCTCCAGTTGCATCAATGTCAATGCTGGATAGGATAAGTTCACTATAAAAATAAAAGATTAATTATTGTATATACTTAATTATATAGAGATTGAGTCATTGGTTTTCCGACATTAACTTATCTTCAGAGATTTTCTATCAAAATATAAAAACAGGTTTTGCCCCATGTTATTATAGGGACAGACAATATGTGAGTGATTGGTATTAAGATTTTATCAGCACCTATTTGGATTGAACACTCAGATCATGACAGGCTATAACACAAATTACCAATCATCACAGAAGTATATCAGTTTTGTATCAATGCCCGTGTTCCTTTCCCCAAATATTATAAAATGGGTGTTTTTGTTGCATAAACAAGCACTTGAAAGTCAGAAATGCATTTCAAGTTGACAGCGCAACAAATTCACAGAGAATGCTTCCCTTCGGCTGCGATTGCAACTCCTATGGCATTTCAACAGCAGAATCTGCTGCTCCTGTGGTGGCATGGGAAAAGTTTTCTATACTAGCCATTGACTTTGGAAGCCGTATATCATTTTCCTGATGAATGCAAAATGAGATGAGGCAAATGCTGATATTTCTTTCAGTACTTCACTACTCACAAACTTCTTTCACACTGTCCCCCACCAAATATGAAATGTAGTTATTAATATCAATAAATTAAGGTTGCATTAACTCTTTATAATGAGTCTTAGACAAGTTAGATACAGAGACACTTTGTGGCTTCTCTTAAAGTACAAACATTCTGCATGACTGCACCACACCAATACTTAGCTGCCTAAGCTAAATATTCTATGTATAATTAGAGAAGGAGGAAATAATTTCAGAAACATTTAAAACTGTCCAGAACTGCTCTGGTTAGTATTTTCTGTATATTTTAAAACAGGCGAGAAGCTTTACTTCATCTAATGGATCTAACCGAGGCCCTAATGAAGTCAATAAAGCTTAGTTTTTCAGTTGACTTCATCAGGGAGAGAATTTTATCCAATTACTGTAACTCCATAGATCTCATAGACAAAAATAATGCCAACTCCTACATTTTAAGAAAGTAATATATTAGATCTTAAATCTGCTACTGGGCTAGAAATAAATTTTACTACATTTTTAAAGAAAGTACAGCTTTTGAAAGTAGTTGGGAGAGGAAAAAAGGTAGTAATTATCTGAAATATTTGCTTTCCTTTACAGAAATGGCTCATCTTTGAATATGCCTTGTGGTTTAGACAATTAGAAATTATGTGGGAAGAAATGGAGTACAGTCAGAAAGGGGGAGAAGGTACATTATAAAAAGAGAAGCACAGAATTTAAAAGTTATTAAATAGATTTCAAATCTGTATTTAAAAGAAAATCTTAAAAAATTCTACTTGTGACCTTTGGCACTTTTGTAAAGAGCCTGACATTTTGAAAAATATACAGAGAATAATTATATATAATTTATTTTTAATTTTTTGCTCTTTTAAACTTCTCTAAAAATGTCATCCTTTTTCAGTTTAAACCTTTGTATATTAAATATGCACTTTTATTAACTTGGCTACAAGAAAGGATCAGATCTAATCTCCTTGTATATAGACCACTTCTGATACACATGAAAGTAGACCACAATCCAGGTAGGAAGTGATTAGACAGCTGCATATGTAATTTTCCCTTTCAAATATGCATACCATGAAGGATGATTTTCTCAAGTACTTACTACAGGCCCATTATCTTGATCCCCAGAAAACAAGCAAACCATGGTAAATAGACTTTGATTTAAGTTAAATTTCTTCAGAATTTTTGTGCAGTTCTCCAGATATTCAGTCAAATTTATCATTAAAGAGTAACTTTAAAAATCTCACACTGTTCCTATTTATCATGGCTTTGAGCTCCAAGTACCTTGGAACCCCCTATTTCATTTTTACAACAAACTCTAACATGTTTTTATTGCAGAAAATCTAGAAAGAGCATTACTAGCCATTCTCAGATAGAGGAGCTGAATATTTTCATGTCAAAAGATGCAATTGTTCTCTTAAGAAGTCTCAGATGAGAAAGCCGAATAACAGCTGCCTCTTAGCTAACACTTACTACATTGTCTTGCATTCGGGTTGAAAAACTTAAGTGAAATTAGCCAGTTGATAAAAATTTTTTAATTAAATCTTCAATTTCATATGTCACAACAATCTCACATCATCTTTATAGACAGCTGAGAAAGATTATATTCCTAGAGCTTATAAAAACAATTATCCGTAAAAGTTCTTTTTCATAGAAACAATAGGCAGCATAAATATTCACCTGTGGCATCAAGACCCGGAGACTTCCCAAGTGAATAGAATGTATGACAGATGTGCTGATCTTTTGATATATTCATAGAATCATAGAATCATAGAATCATTAGGTTGGAAAAGACCTCTAAGATCATCAAGTCCAACCATCAACTAACACCACCATGACTCCTAAACTAGCCCCTGGAGTGCCACGTCTACACCTTTTTTGAACGCCTCCAGGGTAGACGACTCCACCACCTCTCTGGGCAGCCTGTTCCAATGCCTAACCACTCTTTCAGTAAAGAAATTCTTCCTAATGTCCAATCTAAACCTCCCCTGACGCAACTTGAAGCCATTTCCTCTCGTCCTATCGCTAGTTTCTTGGGAGAAGAGTCCAGCACCCGCTTCCCTACAACCTCCCTTCAGGTAGTTGTAGAGAGCGATAAGGTCTCCCCTCAGCCTCCTCTTCTCCAGACTAAACAACCCCAGTTCTCTCAGCCGCTCCTCATAAGACTTGTTTTCTAGTCCCTTCACCAGCCTCGTTGCCCTTCTCTGGACACGCTCCAGCACCTCAGTGTCCTTCTTGTACTGAGGGGCCCAAAACTGAACACAGTACTCGAGGTGCGGCCTCACCAGTGCCGAGTACAGGGGCACGATCACTTCCTTACTCCTGCTGGTCACACTATTCCTGATACAACCCAGGATGCTGTTGGCTTTCTTGGCCACCTGGGCACACTGCCGGCTCATGTTCAGCCGGCTGTCGACCAGCACCCCCAGGTCCTTTTCTGCCGGGCAGCTCTCCAGCCACTCTTCCCCAAGCCTGTAGCGTTGCATGGGGTTGTTGTGACCAAAGTGCAGGACCCGGCACTTGGCCTTGTTGAACCTCATACAGTTGGCCTTGGCCCATCGATCCAGCCTATCCAGATCCCTCTGCAGAGCCTTCCTTCCCTCGAGCAGATCGACACTCCCTCCCAGCTTGGTGTCATCTGCAAACTTGCTGAGGGTGCACTCTATCCCCTCATCCAGATCATTGATGAAAACATTGAACAAAACCGGCCCCAGAACCGAGCCCTGGGGAACACCGCTCGTGACCGGCCGCCAACTAGATTTCACTCCATTCACCACCACTCTCTGGGCTCGGCCATCCAGCCAGTTTCTCACCCAGCAAAGTGTACGCCTATCCAAGCCGTGAGCTGCCAACTTCTCCAGGAGAATGCCGTGGGAGACCGTGTCAAAGGCCTTACTAAAGTCCAGGTAGACAACATCCACAGCCTTGCCCTATAAAAGATCTATAATCATTGTTAAAACTCCATATTTGATAAAACTGGGAGCCATGGTGATTTTAGGTAAATGCAATACTTTAACATATTATCAGTTTTACAGGTAATCAATATGAAGATAAATAAATATGAAGAAAAAGGGTACATTTTCCATTTATTTAAATTGCTGAAATGTGTTCTGATGCAAATTTATCTGCCGCTATCTCCTGTCATTAGATGAAGTTGCTCAGTTTCACAGACAAATATTTACTGATACATCAGTATTGCTTCTGTTCGAAATGCAATACTTGAACACTGGTTCAAGTTCTCTAAAATGATGAGTAAATCCTCACATTCACACTCTTAAGCTTCTGTGGCCCTTTCTTCAGATGGTGAACCAAAATAAGCCAGAATAGGTTTATGCAATAAATAAGCCACAATAGGTTTATGCAATATAGAAGAAGCTGTATAATGACTAGAACATGGAATTGTCTTCTGAATTGCCATCTGGCCACTGTAAATGATGCATTAATTTATATTCGTCTAGGAATATTTTGGGTAGCAAGCCCAATGGTGAAACTGTTCTTTTACTTACCATCTGGACATGACAAATGATAAATTGATCTTATAGCCCTGGAGGATTTCGGGGACTGGATTAAAAAAAAATAAAAAGTCTTTTAATTCTCAAAAAGAGCAGTCAAGTTGATCCTTTAACATTTCCTCCAATTATAATCCTTGGCGACTTCACAGTCCTGGCAGACCAAAAGGAAAGTGTGGGCCTGTATAGAATTTTAAACCTCTTCATAGTTTTCTAGTAGGTCAGTTGTTACATATTTTAAGTCTTGGCACGGTTACATTAGCATGCCCAGAAGTTCAGTTATTTTTCTTACTCTTAGTAGAAAGGCATTCTTGATCTCTCTTGGCCATGGCAACAAGTCTTGATAAAAGGCAAGAACTCTCCTGTGACCTGAGAACACGGCAGGACTCTCTGGTTTAGGAGCTTGACAAGAGCACAACAGAACTGAGACAGGACGGCACCTTTGGCTGTATACTTTCCTTGATTATCCTATCTCACAGAAGCTAATAAATGTCAGGCCACAAATGAAACAATCTTGCCTCTACTATGCAGCTTTCCTATGGAGGAAGTATGAGTCAGAAAAAGTTCCTACTCCCTCTACACTAGCAATCATATCCCACTCCTCAGAGGTGTGATAGTTGCTACCTTTGTGGAAATTTTTGACCTACCAAGACATAAAACAAAGTCAGACATTCATGAGATGGTGTCAAGGCAAACTGAATATGAAGATTGCTGCCTGATGAGAAGAAAAGGATGACTAGCAAGCTTTTCTCAAGTTTTCTTTTGAAATTATAGTGGCCTTCTCAGTAAAAACATTGAAAAGAAGAAAGAGAATATACGTTTCTTCTTTGTGCTGGGAAATTTCATGTGTGGTAAGATTCCTTTTTCAAATATGATGCCTGGCACATTGAAAAGTTAATTAAAATGTACAGCTGATGCAATTGCATGAAAAAGTTGTTATAATATTCAATAGAAGCCCGTGGCATTGGTCATTACAAAGAGAGGAACCATGATGCAGGCGGAAGCCATACTCATGCAATCAAGTAACCTGTGACAATAGATTTCTATTTGAGGCATAGTTTTGCATTGCTACAGCTATGCATAACTAATTAGACAATCAGAAGGAGGTCTCATTATGCAAAGTTACTCAACCATGTCCTGAAGTAATACCTTGGCGACATTTACTGTATGCCCCAGCAGTCATTTGCATGCCAGGAAACAGAGTAACAAATAAAGAGGAGACTTTAACACCATATTTTGATTGGCTTTCCACAAGAAAGGCTTTAAAGTCTGACTTGAGTTCCTATAAGACTTGGGAAGAACCAACAGCTCTTCCTGGATTAAAATAAAAATTAGTTACTCAAACACAGATAACATTTAAGTTTCCTCATCTTCTTCAGACAGATAAATAGCAAATGCTTTTCTTCAGGCAGAAGGTCTGCATAACCTGCCTCCAACCCACACCACCTTAAATTATTAATACTAACACAGAATTTTAAAAATGAGTGTCAGTCTCCAGAGTACACTGCTGCTTGGAATGTAGCCTTTCACAGGGGATAAAAGGTTAAAACATGGAAAATGAAGAGAGAGTGTGTAAATCTAGGTACTTTAACTGAACTTAAATTGTAGTCTGATCTCTCTGACAAAATTACTTATTTACCCATGAAAGAAACAGCTTTAGAAGGCTGATGGCCTTTACAGAAAGCTTGTGTCCAGGCAACAGCAAGAGAAAAGGAAGATTAAAGTTGGTACTCATTTTATGCTAGATGTCTAGCAAATATTTTCAGGTGTAATTAATTTGTCAGACACTTAGGAAATTCAATACCCATGATATTCTGTTTCTTCTGATTGAATATAAAAACAAAGCATAACTTGCCATTTAATGCCATCTGTAGCTACCCAAGAAACATAATGTGCTATAACATACTTTTACTATAACTTATCTGTCAGCTGATTTGTTCACATGAGTATGCTAGGACCATGACAACAGTTGGATTTTACTTCAGAGATGCCAATGGAAAGGACTTAATGACAATATATTGACAGAACAAAAATACCCCAAAACTACTTCTAAAATGGGAGAAAAGACCATTAGTCTTTCTCTTCCCAGTTAGTAAACCATCTTGCTTTATTTTCCTTTGTATTGCTCAAATTACTTTGACTGAAATGCAAATGTTAAAAAATGTTGTCACAGGCTAATATTATCCATTTGTTATATAAACATTTGCCCAATAGTGAGATGTGTTTTCTATAAGTGGATGGCAAAGAACCTGTGAGCTATATTTATATGCCATCAATTTGTTTCTTAAAATTGAGAAAACAAATACTAGTAAGAGTGACTAAACCAAATCATCTTCAGAAACAGAGTCAGAAATCTAAATAGGTCTACAACATACCACAACAGGTTTGGTTTCTTGTATGATTCTTTTCTCTCTCATTGAGCTTGTCAGGTAGAGACAAACTACCAGCTACTGTGCTGCATCGAAGTGTGTGCATAAAGATGTTTGCATTTATCTTCATACTCCCATAGTCCTAGAGTCAATACCTGCCAGTCTAGCTAGCTGAGAACATAAAGTGGGGAGGGGAAAAAAAGGTATCAGCAGCTCTAGAGCACTCAAAGCTTTCTCTTGCTGAAGAAACCTTCAGACAGCTGGCAGGTCTGTGACGGCACAGTGCTATAAAGCTATCTGAAGAGAGTACACCTGGGCAGGGCTTATTTAAAGTACTTCATGAATCAGTTGTCTATCATCGAGCTGCTTTGTCAGTTGGTGAAAGGTTTGGGGATGCTCAAATGTGTTTATTGTTATTAATTTTGTTCTACTAGCAAACTGCTTGACTGCAGGATCTATACAACTGCACGTCTTCTGGAGAAATGGTGCTACGCCTGCTGTATGCCTTTCATCTGCCCTTAAGTAGTCTGTATGCTGCAGTGTTATATCCAGAGGAAGCTTTATTTCACTAGCATAACTCTTGTGATCTGTACACTGTCAGAGGTTCTTAGACAAAAATAATACTATGACAATCAGTCCAATAGCCAAAATTGCATCAAAAGCTTTTAAAGTAAAATATTTCCCAGATGATTCAGAAGTGTTAACCTTCTTACGACAATTCTTGATGATTTGATTACATGCCACTGGGACCAGCAAAAAAAAAAAAAACCAAAAAAACCAAAAAAACACCCACCACAAAAAAACCCCAAACAATACACAAAAGAAACCAAACTAAAAACCTACTACATTAATTTTACAATTTCAAATTATTTGTCAAATGCACACTACTTCGACAGAATTTCCCACAGTCTCTAGTCAGTGGTGATGTTACAAATGCAGAAATTAATTATTTAATGAATACTTTATGAGACAGAGTAATTGTATATTAGGGCTAAAATACTGACCTGTTTTATTTGCTGACCTGCAAGAAATTTGGGAATATCTAAAAAGGAGGTAAAAGATAGCAGATTCCTACATAAGAACTTCAGGAACAATCTCTATTCTTTCTCCAGTATATAGTGTATCTCCAACAGTGTAAAGTTTATTTTGTGATGGCCAGGAGTCATCCAATCAAAATACCATAAACAATTAAAAATAGGGTTCTTTTATCCTGTAGGGAGAAAGAAGGGCAGGGGCTGGGACCTATTTTTGTGGAATTCCAGCATGCTAATGGAGTAAAAAAGCTTTCTATAAGTCCATAAGGAATATGTCCTACAACATGTCCTCTACACTGAACAGACTGAAATACATGAAAAGTAAAAAGTAATTCAGTTCTTTGTTTTAATATTTCTAACATATTTTGCTTTAAAGAAATGGTTTGCTGAAGCAGTGTCTAAGGTGATTGACTTGGTAGGAGGAGTACATCAGAGTCTGGACATAGGTCAGAATTGCTCTGATAATCACAGCTGATGCACAGGGTTACAAACTACTGCCTGGACTGAGAGAAAATGTATAATTATACCTTACATTGGTGTTGACAGGAAAAGCAATTTAAAAAAAGCCGGTCCAGGGATGTTCACTCCAAACAATGCAGCAAACAGCATCTCCTCAGCTGTATAGCTGCAGCAGTTTGAAGGGCCACATTAAAATCATTCTGGCCTTAAACAGTCAAAGCAAAACTCTATTGATTCCCCCTTTTGGGGGTAAAGTGAAAATTTTTGTTCTTAATACTGAACTTAACATTTCATTTCAGTGGTGTGGCTGGATGGACCCATACATAGCTGCAGGAAATAAGCAGAGATGGAAGTGAGAGGTCAACATATAGTGCAAGGCATCTTGTTAATCTGGTCTCAACATCACAAAAAGGGTACTCTTTCAAAGTTCTTCAAGTAGGAGTCTGTCAAAATTTTTTAAAGTTCTGACTTACTTATTTTCTAGGGTTTTTTTATTCTATCAGCCCAAAATACTTACATGTATTTTTTGTAAAATATCTATTTCTCAATCATGTTTCAATAAGCAATTACCCAAATTAAGCCTACATTTTGGGGGGCACAGCACAATTCTTACGTATTGTCTATTCCTTTAATGGTAGAGGGTATTGTCATTGCTGCTTTTACTTTTCATAGCATTGGTATACTTTTTCACAGGTTATATTTTAAATTATTCCCCAAACTGATTAGTAGTAAAACTGTCATTGGGTTTTATTCAGATAATTGAAAGATTTTTAGAGAAAAGGCCTAAGTTTAATTAATCTTCCAAACTAATTCACATGAAGATTCTCTTAATCTCAGATAATCAAACCCTTAGCCTGTGCATTTAATAATATTCTGCAATAATTTAAAATATTATCTTCCTGTTGATATATGAGAATGTTGCTGGTAAAGGTGCATCTGTTACTAGTCTTTTGCTGCCTACAGTGCCTGAAGTAAGCTGTAGACCATCAAATACAGGGTTTAAAGTAATCTCAAAACAATACAGAAACATTGATTTACAATTTAAATGGTTATTTTGCTTCATTTCTTTCCTAACTGCTCCACAACTAAGGGTCAAGCAGAGTCAATTAGGTGAACCAACAAAATAGCAGTACTAAACAATTTCTGCTGATTTCCCTGGGCTTCTCGGTATCACCCTCTGCTGCTCATCTCCAAATGCTCATGACAGCAGAACACAAAGCATTTGTGAAACGTCTGCATTTCTGAATCAGATTCTTTAGCTTTGTTCTAACACGTATTTTTTTAACCTTGTGCAGAGTGCATCTCCAATATTTTGCCATGAATTGGCACACATCTGAACTTCCAATTGTGCATCCAGCCTAGTAACATGCTCATCAGTGAGATATCATTTTCAGACTGTTCTTAACCTAATATCAGTCCGAACCACTACCGCTTGCTTCATATCTTTTCCAGATGTGCTCTTGCCACAAACTGTTAAGAGAGTTCAGGGGTCATTCAGATTCTTTCCAGGAAAAAATACGCATAGAATTTCTGCCTTTCTCCCAGAATTTCTGGAAGTTTTGTTTGTTCTTATATGGTATGCCTGCCTGGATCTCAAACTTGTCATGATACCACCTGTCTGCTCCTGGAATTGATTTGTACTCATATTCATTTCTCTCAATAATCACACTTAAACTATCCTTATTCTCTTAGTGAAACCAAATTCTTTACTAATAGCTGCAGTGATAATTTCAAACACTTAAAAATTATTAATTGGATTCAAAACTGCCTTTTGATTACAAAAACTGTGATTGCAATTTTTAATCCACAAAATTGCATTCCTTTTTATTTTTCTCCCAGTTTCTTCACTATTACGGTACAAGTGGATTATGATTTGAAACTCTTCCTTGAAATCAGATATTTCTTTTGCAGATGGAAGTCTTGGAGATTTTCACATAATCATATACCTCTAAAAGCAGCTTTCAGAAATTAATATACACATCTTATGTACAAATTTTAAAATCAGTTTTCTTACTATTTCCCCTATCCTTGTTATACCTAAAGGATCAGCTGTAGTTTCGTAATTGTCCAATCTCAAACATTACTATTTCTTTCATTATTTACTTTTGACCATCCTGTATTGGCATTGACTGCTGTCAAAATGTAAGGAAGTACTAGATGCTTTAAAAAAACCCCAGATTCTTAAGCTTACTTTTGTTGGTTTTTTGGGTTGTTTTTTTTTTTTTTTAAGAACTGCATTTGGCAGCCATATTTAGAAGACTGAAATACTTAGGACAGAATTTAAGAGAAAACCACTACTTGTGGGGGGTCACAATTGAGACGTAATAGTCTGTATTTCCAGTGGCAAATCTATCTACATAACATAACAAAAATTACATATTAAAACCACATCTGATACTAACACCTGCTATCCTAGGTTTAGTTCAGTTATTTTCTCCAGTTGTAACACTGCTTTTCATGGGTTCTTAACTTTCTGCACAGTTTATTGTTTTCAGAAAGAGCACTTGTGAACTGTAATGGTCCCAGAGCAGCCATTACAGCTGTCAGAGACATAAGCACTGTTAAACACTCTACACAAGTATTTACGGAACTGAACTAAAAAGACTTTAAAATTGCCATTATAGTCTATGTGGTAAATAAGAAACTTCCTGAAAATTAAAGTCGCTCTACTACTGTGGAGTTGCTTGATTCATAAAACTAAAATATTTTCCTTTTTTAGTTTACTATTCTAATAACTGTCCTGCTAGCCTCTCCAAACACTGAAGGGGAACAGTGGGGAAGTTGAGCAAGATGCTGTGCTGCAGAGAATCATACATAATCTGTCTTCTGTGTGGCTTCAGTGATATGGATTGTTTCATTGCTGCTTATTGTGATCAAACTGATAATCTAATATTCCACGCTTAAGAAACTAGGCTGTCTTCATGGAAACACAAGTCACAATTTCAGCTAGATCCATTCACAGATGATAGGAAATTAGTTCCACATCACATTTACATTTTCATGTATGACTATGACATTTATACACAGGCATAATGACAGAAAATTCAACATGAGCAAAATCAAATATTATTATCATTGGCAAGAAACGGTAAATGCAAGCGAGCAGCAGAATTGAAAACACCTTCTCAAGATCTCCTTTAAGGGAATACTCTTCGCCAAGAAAAATGCCACAGGCCGGAATACAGTTCAAAGCTTTAGTTTAATTATTGTAACAAAAACATTTATTTTAGGTTATTCTGCTTTATCATAGGAGACAAAAAATACACATTTGGATATTTTATCCTTCTACTGTGGCAGTTAATAAAACAGAAGGGTTTAGTATGATATTTGTGTTATAAATCCACATCCAGAAATATCTGAAACTACCCAATAAAATAACCATCTAAAAATGTTTGAATAAGCAGCTTTTGGAACAGGACTTCACCTCTTTGTTCAAAACTAGCTTCAGAAATCTTTAAATTGCTAAGCAGCACAAGCCAAAGCCTGTCCTTTCGTGCAATCACAGAAAGCCACAGAGAGTGGACATTTGCTGTAAAGAGTAGGTATAGGAAGGCAAAATATGACACTGGAAGAACTGATTTTAAATTACCTTTACTTTTACTCCAAATCTTATGCTTAACATATAGTATCCTCAGGGATGCATAGTCTTTCTGATGTTTCACAGTGCCTCGTATAACTGTGATTTAGCCTTAAGAACGATCACAAATTAGTGTGTAATAGCATGTAACAAGCATATTAATACATACTATTGTAGCATGTAATAAGTATGCTATTACACATTTTAACAGGTAATAAAAATAATAATATAAATGGAGTTATAGTATACATGGTCATGATGATGGGATTAAAATTAAGAAATGCTGAAGAGCGTTTTTACAATCATAACTTGACTGATGTTTTCTCATTTTCAACACGAAAATGACAATACATCTCTATATTAAAAAAAAAATCATTGACTTCAAAATAGAATGGTTTTTGAAAGCTAGTTTCAAAAGTATAGGTCTCTCATGCCTTTAGGAAGTTAGTTTTGATAAAGGCAGAGGCATGACTGCTTGAGTATTAGCATTTTTGACTGGATAAGGACCATGCTATACAGTAAATGCAGTGTTGAGGCCCTACTATATTGTGAAGTGAAACATATAGCTCAAATAAATGAGCAATTAAAATGCTTTAAGCTTTTAAATAGTTGTTTAAAGATTGTGAGTTTAATTCAAAAAATATTTTGCCTCATTTTGACAGTCTGAATCACATAACTTGGACAAGTCAAAGGATTTTTCCAGTCTATAACAGCAAATATGATGATATATTTAGAGACCATTCTTTCTGAGTACCTGGTCCCAGTGCATACTGCAACATGAGCATCAAGATCACCTATTTAATGGCACAGTAAACAAGGTAAGTAGCAGATCAACCATCCTTATTAAAATGTTGCTATGGTGGACAATGATTTTTATTTTATAGTCTGGCAAAAATTAAGCAATATAAGGTAAAATTCAGTCGAGCTACCTTTAAAGTAGCTTTTTAAAAAGGATAGCTATTTTGAAGATCTTAACATTTTTAGAAAATTTATTTCTGTTTATTACTATGCTCTACAAATTGCTTATAGATGCAAAATATAATTCAGTTGAAAAATATGAAATTAACAGCATGTCTTTTAATTTTGATATCATGGAAATAAGAAGAACATGCTTTAATTTAAGTGAGTCAGCAGTTATATAATGGCTCATGCACTTGGCATTACCATACTAATTGGTCTAATAGTCTTTTTCATTATCCACTACAGCCATACACATTGGTATTAGAAGAAAGCCAGTAGCTGTGAGAAGAGGTCAGATCTACGCCTCTAGGTCTATAGGACTCCAAAAGGGGTTAAATAATCAGTGAGTACATGAAATTAAAATCAATAAAGCCGAAAGACCCCAGTGGAGAGGAATTAATTTGACTCCCTTCATAACTTTCATTTGACAGTTTAAGAAGCATTTCAGGTCAATTATATTAATAGAAACTGATTGAGTGAAAAGATGTTAATGATGATCCAGAGCTAATTAGCATAGCTATTTTCACTCCATCTTCTACAAAGAGAAAGGCAAAACTTAGACACAGAATCAGACTCTTTTTTTGATCAATGATGGAAATTGGCAGAGGACAAAAGGATGTGTGCAACAGCTTAGCAGCTTTTAGTGACAAGCCCATACTCTATGATGAAAACCAAAAATAAACACAGGGATTTATAATAATTTATTAAATAAGATTTAAAAGGGAAAACTGAAGCAAAACAGGAACAATATGGTCATTGCCAAATATTAGTTGTTACTTCTTTTATAGAAGCTATTCTACCTCATTCCTCTTGCATTTTTCACATCAGCAAAGGTTTCTGTAGATCTGTCTCTCCAGCACACAGAGGCACACAGATGGTAATAGTCATAGAAAGTTTTCAATTATAAAAATTTTAATAAGAAATGAATATGAGATTACTTAACTAAAGAATATAGGATCCAGTATATTGGAGCCTACAAAAATTAATCCAGGCCTTTTAAATTTGATAGTTCTTCACAGGTAGATCACTATGGTAGATCAATCTTCTAGATGGTGTCAGGAAGAAGTAGTTTGGCTGTAAGTCACTCTCATATGCTACTAAAGCTATTCTAAGTTCAGGTTTTTTTCACGGTTTACTGTGTAAGAAACTGTTTTTATCTGTTTCAAATCCATAGTTGCTCAAATCTGGATACTTGGACACAAGAAATACAATTTGGAACCAAAGCCATTCATAGCCATGAAAAACCTATACTTGTGTGTGTTGCGATTCAAGCATGCAATTGAATTGCTTCAAATAAAACTTATTGCAAGTGTTGCATCTATTCACCTTGCCTACAAGTCTGACTATTACAAGGATTATACAATACCGTGTAATTAAGCAGCAGTCATGAATGATGCTGTCCTCCACAAATATGCCACTCTCTTCATCAGTTTCGATCAGACGGCCAGCATGGTACCAATGCACTTGGGTGGTATTGTCAACATATGTTGCAGTACATTGAAATGGCAAGCGGTCTCCATGAAAAACCACTTGTCTTTGTGATGGGATCAGCTCAAAAAGAGGAAGTTCCAGAGGCCCAGCTGCAGGGAAAACAAAACAACAGAAAAATAGGAAAAAAACCCTCACAATGAATTCCTCTCCTGAACATTGTGAAGTGAACTGATTGTATACAATCCTAGCTTCCTAGATCTTAACATTAAAGCACTAATATAAAAGATATGCCCTCATACTACACACTTAAGTCTGACCACGTTGTGAAATCTAGAGATCACATTTCTTTCACTGGTGTGAGCCCAGTTAACTACAGGATTACTAGAATATCTACAGAAAATGGGTTTCATAGAATAGTGAATACTCATAGAGTATGAGTGAGGTTGGAAGGGATCTCTTGGGATGGTCCAGTCCAGCCTCCTACTTTAGTACAGAAAAAAAAAATCAGTCTTCCAATTAAAGGAAAAAGACAGCTATTAATATAGGTACAGTTAACATTTATAGGACAACTTCATTGTCAGTGGATGAAATTTCCACTGTGCTCCAGAACAAAATTTACTCACCCTACAGAGCTTAAAGTATCTTGTATGCTGTGGTGGGTTGACCCTGGCTGGATGCCAGGTGCCCACCAAAGCTGCTCTATCACTCCCCTCCTCAGCTGGACAGGGGAGGGAAAATATAACAAAAGGCTCATGGGTCGAAATAACGACAGGGAGAGATCATTCACCAATTATCATCACGGGCAAAACAGACTCAACTTGGGGAAATTAGCTTAATTTATTAACAATCAAATCAGAGTAGGGTAATAAGAAATAAAACCAAGTCCTAAAACACCTTCCCCCCACCCCTCCCTTCTTCCCAGGCTTAACTTTACTGCCTATTTTCTCTACCTCCTCCCCGCAAGCAGCGCAGGGGAATGGGGGTTGCGGTCAGTTCATCACACATTGTCTCTGCCGCTCCTTCCTCCTCAGGGGGAGGACTCCTCACACTCTTCCCTTGCTCCAGCGTGGGATCCCTCCCATAGGAGAGAGCTCTCCATGAACTTCTCCAATGTGAATCCTTCCCACAGGCTAGAGTTCTTCACAAACTGCTCCAGCATGGGTCCCTTCCACGGGGTGCAGTCCTTCAGGAACAGACTGCTCCAGCGTGGGTCCCCCGCGGGGTCACAAGTCCTGCCAGCAAACCTGCTCCAGCGTGGGCCCCTATCTCCACGGGTCCACAGGTCCTGCCAGGAGCCTGCTCCAGCGTGGGCTTCCCACAGGGTCATAGCCTCCTTCGGGCAACCACCTGCTCTGGCGTGGGGTTCTCCATGGGCTGCAGGCGGNCTATTCACCAGTCCTGATATTTCAGTTTTCGTATTTACTTTGCTCCCAATCAATAATCGTTCCCCTCCCGCTTCTTAAATATGTTATCCCAGAGGCACTACCACCATCGCTGATGGGCTCGGCCTTGGCCAGCAGCAGGTCCATCTTGGAGCCGTCTGGCATTGGTATCGGACATAGGGGAAACTTCTAGCAGCTTCTCACAGAAGGCACCCCTGTAGCCCCCCACTACGAAAACCTTGCCACTTTCCCTTGAAGTTCAACTGTCCCTATGATTTCTCATTTCCCTGTCCCTATTTCCTTCTGCCTCTTCCACAAGTCATCTTTACTCTCCAGATCTTTACTCAACATTAAATATTTATCTAAATAACCCTTTCTACTTTTTAATAGTGGAGTACATTTCACCATCTTTATTTTATGAATTTTCTCTCTCCTATCTTTCTCCAAGAAATACCCTAATAATAAGAATATTGCATATTCTTATTCTAAGCAGAATATTACAAAAAACAGCTGCCATCATCACATACCCAAATGCCTAACCACAATTAAAAAATAAATACTGTTGTAAATTTGGAAGGCATATGCATTTTTGGGAATGCTGAAAGTTTGCTAATTTCATAGATTTGACAGTGATTGAAGGCTATATCCTTCAATCCTACAGCCTCTGTAAAGACTGAATCTCTAGACAGTATTTGTTTTCTTCCATTTTTATTTCTAGATCCTGAAACTACCTTAACACAATTTCTGTAAAATATTTTCTATACATTGTGAGATTAATGCTATTTCTTTAAATCAGTAGCAGAACATTGGAAAGGAGCATTTTAGGAAAGGTAATTGAAATAGAGGCTCTGCATCTAAAGAAAGAAAATCATCTTTTATAGGATAACAAGGAATAAAGGAAAACCTTATTTTCTTTTTTCTGATCTAGTCTCCTTAGGCAGAACAAGAAAAATACTACCTCTGATACTTTGTTATCATTGCACAAAATTCTAATGGTAATAAAAATACTAAGGATTCACATATGTGATTGATGAACACACTACCATGAACATCTGGCACAATAATTCCTAAAATACAACCTTTTCACCTCAGCCTACAATGCCAAAACAATTGGCTGAGGCTGGGTCACTTTGTAACTTCACTACTGCAATCTCATCTTAGACACAATGCCTACAGTCTTGCACCTTGGAAATACTTCTACCTTGATGAGGAAAGAGACTTTTTAAGCTAGATCTTCTTCTCCCTTATCTTTCTTCTGTTTTCATTTAAAGGCCTCTCATCATTAATATCTATCCAGCCTACAGGGTTGTCAGTTGAAAGGTCACCCTTCCACATTGGCACCACTAGTAACTATCTCAAACATCTATTTTTCTGACAAGTACTTTAACTTTTTTTTTTCCATTTCACTGCTCACCATTTTATCTTCCTTAAACTTTCTCCTCAAAATCCTCCATTGCCCATAATAAATACAGATTAACTTAACCATGCCTAACCAGATTGCAAGCCATAATCACTGGTTCTACAATTGCTAAAATTTGTGGACAACCAGTAGTGTTTGTTCCTCTCCTTACTCAGCATCCCACCCTAACATGCTTCTTTATGTCATTCAGATGTTGCCTTTGGAACACTTAAATTGTGAGAAGCTGCATTTATAAACCTAGCTTTGAGCCCTCAATACTATTGGGGAATTTAAATGTTAACTAGTATATTCATCACCTGCTTTGAATAAACAGTGAGAGGGATCACTTCTGCTTTTTTATAGAGTAAGAATGCTGGCCAGCATAATAAGCAGGATTTGTACATGAGTGACTATGTGACATTGCTGTCTGGGAGAAGCACACAGAGGATTAAGGGGCTAGCTACTATCTACTGAAATGCTCTAAGTCTGCTGTGACTATAAAGGCAGGCTTCAGATACCCCTCCTTCCTTGTGTATACATGCTGTAGTTTATCTTCTGATTGTGCCTATTATTTGTGGACATGGATGCGTTTGGAATGGATTCCTTGAAACATACCTAGTATTTCTATACGATCTTTGGCTTCTAACTAGAAGAAAAGAAAGTAAACCAGATTAATACTTCATTCATAATAACTGCAGGCTTGGTCTCAGTCCTTTACATTAAAGGTTTTTCCTAGAAGATGGAGAGAACCTCTCTCTCCAAAAGGCTGCAATCTTTGTGTTGCATTACGAAGTCAATTATGGAATATAAGGAAAAGTTATGGTGTGGAATTTAGCCATAAATTAACTGAATGATTAGGAAAATGGAGTCCAGAAAAAATTAAACATACTGTCACGAGTACATCAGAAATATATACCACTTACAGAAATAAAATATTTCTCATGAATACAGTAATTTTTAACTGAGGATATTGTATCTTGTCAAATGTTTTTGCTCATGCACTGAGGGACACATTGTGTCACAAGGTTATGAAGTAGTAAGAATGTCAACTATAGTATCAATATTTCTTAAGTCAAGCTAAATAACTTGCCTGGCATACAGATGCAGTGTAACACTATCACTTTGAATTTATCTCTGCCTTTATAGCTGGTCTTTAGGGCTCTCCCGTTATCACTTCTGTTGCTCAGCCTTGGGAATCACCAAACCCAGAAATGGAGTAGGAATGATGTGTTCTGTGCAGATTTTGTCAAGTACAGATCAGAAGTCAATGAAACCTTTTTTAACTGCAGCATATCAGAAAAGGAGAAAATGATCCTTTGATTGACATCAGTCATATCAAGAACCTGCTCACTTTCTTTTTCTTTGCAAATCCTTCCAAGTACCAACAAAGATGCAAAGTGAATGAAACATACCTTTGGTTTACCATTAGGATGAGATATCCTTCTGGCCAGCTGAACCCTTGCACAGTGTACATATTTCGGTTGGCCGATAATTGACAGATAATGCTGCAAACTCATTTTCAAAGTGAAACTAGTAAAATTTCTAGGGATTATGATATTTGCAGAGCAAGGAAGGTACACTTAAGTACTTCTACAAAACATCTGCTTTTAATCTGTGTGATGTCTACAAAAAAAATGATTATCAGAGCTAATTTTCAGTTGTTTTCCAGGGATAATAATGATTTAAAGGACTGAGGCTGGTTCTGCAACTACTACTCATGCAAAAGTTCCAGTTGATTTCAGTGACACAGCTCACATACATAAGGATTAATTGCATCAATAAGAGTTTCAGGATTAGGGCCAATACCCTTTATCCTGAATGGCTATAAAATGATTGCATAGTTCCATCAGCATCAGCTGGAAATACTCATTTTAAATCCATAATCCAACAATCCTTCAAATGCAGAATAAAAATAAAAGTATTTACTAATGCTGTACACACATTTTCAAGCTTGACTTTGAGAATAAAGTAAGAAGTAAGATGTAAGAAATTCTGAAAGTATTTGGAATGATTTTGGCATTGATTTGACAGCACTTGAAATATAACAGCTCTGGCAAGCATATCCCTACACAAGAGAAATTTTGTCTTTGATTATGTGATTACCGAAGACCAGATAAATATATATAATCTCTGATGCTCATATATATATGAGGGGGTGTGTGTATGTGTGTACATATGGCAGAGGCAATAGCCTCATAAAATTAAAAATAATTTACAGTTTACTATTGTATCCTGGGAGTGGAGGGACTAACTTAGGGGGATTTTATTTATTTAATTTTCCCACATATGAAAAATATTCCAAGATTCTCCTTCCAAGACAATCCGCTCTGCTGCCCTCGCATTTGGAGCCAACACCACCATCTGCAAATGAGAGGTGTGACTCTCTTATAGGCATTTAGATCAAGGGCTGCTGAAGTGTTTTACAGTCTTTACCTGTCTTGACTCTCTAGTCAGCACTAAACCACGATTGCGGCAGAGCACCACAGGAATCACTGATTGCAGCATGAATCTAAAGGTCTAACCCATCATTACAGTAATTACATCTTTTTCTTTATCTTTCACTTCTCAGCAGAAAAGGGTTTTGTTGACTGAAGGCCAGATTCTTTATGCAATCCACTCTTGTATTGCAGATTAGCTCTAGACTAGAATACTGAGGACATATGGAGGAGGAATCAGGGTACACAAATACCACTGAATTAGAACATCACTTAAGAGTCCTTCTCACAGAAAGTATATCCATGCACAGTTTAATGCATGCAGTGCCCCAAGATGTATATAAAGTTGAAAAAGAAAATAGAAATTATTTCAATAACCATTAGCTAAAACAGAAAAACAGCAAGATGCACTGAAGCTCTAAGGAAATGTTCCAATGCATATGCCCTTAATATCTTTATAAAACAATTTATCTCACACACATGCACACACATTAAATACTTTCTGCCTTTTTTCCTTACAATTCTGTTCTTGAGATTTTTAAAATAGTTCAATTTTCCTTCTAATTTTGTCCTTTCTTTTTGTTCACTGTTTTAAAAGATGGAAAGGAGAAGAATGTGAAGGAAAGACTGCTGTCACTGGACATATATGGAATACAAATCTTTGTAAAAGACATAACATACAATGCATCTCTAACCTGTATTTTAGTTACATTTTAAATATAATATGATCACATTTAAAATGTATGCACTTGTAATGAATGGAAACTACTGTTTTCTGGATGAATAATCAAAAGCAAATCTGTAAGCACAAAAGCTGGCCCATGCAATAGATTTGTCTAAACACTACAGAAAGTTGGCTAGTCATTGGCCAACATGACCAGCACAAGATATTGGAGACATATTCAGAGAAAAATGAAACTACGTCCTACCTCCAGCCAAACTTGTTGCATTTTCTCCTGCACAACATATAACCTGGGCAGCACAAGTCTCTACAGCTAAATAGCTACTAGGTGCATAATCCTGGCTACCACACTAGAGCATTCTGCTGTTCAGTTTACCATAGACACAGTTTTCTGCTGTATATTTTCTGGTCCTCATTAACTGGCTTTGTTTGATACTGGCAGCTTTTACACAGTCAGAAATAGGAAAATCCACAGGCTTCTCCAGGTTGCCCACACATCAGTGCAGTATTAGAGAGCTCATGTCTCAGGATACATCATTGACCTCTGCCTCTTGTTAGAAAATTCAGTTTGCTACAGTGCACCACAAGCATTTGGGACAGAAAAAACCCCAGAGGTTGGCATTTTCCTTCTTGTTAATCACTTGATTTATTGTATTGCCAATGGGCTTTTTATTTTAACTGAGTGTGCCTACAGAGTGCGGCACATCCTGCTGGCAAAAGTGTGAGTTAGAGCTCTAATATTTGTATACAATCTCAGTGGGAAAGAAATGTGCATGGAAAGCACGGCGGGGGGAAACTGGAAGTGAGGACAAAGTAAAGGAACTGGTCCAATAAAAAAAGACAGATGAAAATGAGGAAAAACAAATTGAAAAACATTAGCTAAAAATTTGAATTGCTGACACAGCAAATTATATCTGTTGATGCTTACTGAATGGAACTGAAAAAAAGAGAGTGATCTGAATTGCTCTGAAGGCTAGTTCTGCCAAGAAGGGGAGGTGCCAGTACACCAAAGCCAATTTCCGTATTGCAAAATTTGCTGACAACAACGAAAGGTTTGGTGTAGAAGGTCACAGACAGTGCCATATACCAAGGAAGTCAAGAATGAATACAGAACTGGAGCCAAGCTTCCGTTTTAATAAAAGCTTTGCCTGGCTCCAATTTTAACATAATATCAAGAAAATACAGATGCCAACATGTACTAAACACATCAAAATAAGATAAATCTTTTGGGCTTGGGACAAGAAGGCTTTGTACCATATTCATTTACCCCTCACTGCAGAAAAAGTAGAGCTTCTGTTTGTGTAACAGCTTCTTATTTCCACCAACTTCTTAATGCTGGCAGGGCAAGGCATATTCCACACCATTTTATCAGTCCCTTTCACCCTCATACATGCTTTTCAGACAGGAACATAAAGTAGACGTATTTTTTTTGCAGCATCTCATAACTAAATCACAGGTTTATGTTTATTTTGTAATGCTAAGTGCTACACTGAAATGTTAGCTACTAACCAAAGACCAAGACTTCAGAAATGTATACTGTTTGTATTACATTTTACTCCTGCAAACTTCTGTAAAGCCATCAAACCTGAGAAAAGAGAGAGAAAGGGTGCATGTCTCTTGAGCAGGCATAGCAGAGTCAGTGGACTGAGGCACTGATAAGAATGTAGATGCTGCTGCAGGGAGCTGAACAGAAGTAGCAGTCCCAGGATTTATCCTGAGTTAGTCAAGAAGTACAGTGAGCCCAGGCTGTCACAGTCCACTGCTACTGGTGCTTCAGTTATCTGAGTTAGCTAACCCCATAAATATACTCCAGATCTACAAAATAGAAGATTAAAGTCAGTGCAGTTATGCCAAGAAGAGCTACAATCATAGCTCTGGATGACAGCCTCACTGAGAAGCACTTGGATTCCATAACTTCTCAGACTTATTTGATTAAAAGAAGTTACACCTGTGTAGAAACTAAGGAAAGCTGAGCTGGAAAAAGTACAATTCAAGTCTAGTCACTTTTAGCAAGTCAAACTCGTACAGGTTTCAGCCAGCACTCAGCAGGTGGATGGCAAGTCCAGCCATGACAAAGTTATTTAACTTGTCTTTCTCTACAGCAATTTCCCCCAGATTTATAAGCCCCTGTGAAAATAAATTATCAGTTTTGCACTGGGTCTAGGGACTGATGCATGTTGTGTCCATTACAGCCATTTTAAGTGAGGGAGCAGTGGAAAAACACTTTCTAATTTACTGATGATAGCAGTGATTTACTTGGTAGGAAAGTAGCGGTATAGAAATACAGAGGTAGTAGGTTTCACTTAATAGCATTTAATATAAATGCCAAATGCCATAACATTAATTTGTAAAATGGCAACAGCTACTTGAAAAATTTCGCCAATAGAAAATTCAAGGTTTCATTCCAGTTAATCAATTAATCAAAAATATTTTATGCATGCAGGCAAAATAAAGCCCACGTCTTGCCTTGGCATATCTAGCAGAAATTTAAAAGAATGGGCAAAGAGTTTTTTCATCACTGATTTCTTCCTTATCAAATAAAACCGCTGCCACTTTTCAACGTCTTCTTCTGAAATTGTCCCAGAAGTCTACTTTAGAAGCTGGGGAGCATTTGATTATTTGCCACATCCTGAAACTTGAAGACCATGACATATTGACAGTTACGGTATTGGAAGATTCATCAACACGAATTCCTTCACTGGCAAGAGTCAGAAGCCATTGCTAGAAAGCTAATTTTGATTACTCACATTATCCTTATGGCAAGCAAGCTGGCAGGTTCATGGCTATGCACACTCATTACAGCTTGCAGTTAATAAAAATGGCTGAGCAGTGGCTAGTTCTACAAAATACATCGATTAGCTTTATCTATCCGGGAAGGGCAGTGGCAGCACTCATCTTTCCAAAGCTTAAGCACCACTAGCCACGTTTTTTTTACTTTCATATCATTACTACACACTCAGACCAAGGAAGCATGGCAGCTGGAAGGTCCCAAGAGTGGCAGTGATTGCCCCCAATTGCCCAGAGTCCAGCAGGCTGCATGAGTACCCATCTATGCTGCAAGAATGCCAAACGAAAAAGAAATGTAAAAGTCATAAAAGATGCTGAACAAGTGACAGTTCCGTTGAAGTAAGAACTCGTCCCAGCCATTGTATGAAATTTTTCCATTCCAAACTCCTCTCAGCCCAGCTGACAGCATCAGAAACTGCAGCTCTCTACAGCCATTTTTATACATATATTAAAGGAAGTACTATGCGATGAAATGTGCTATAAAATGTGAAATATCACTATGGTATACTCCACTTAATTAGAACAGAGGATGTTAAGATGGAGGCTTTATAAGGAACTTTCCCATGAGAACAATTAATTACAACAAACTGTAATCAGCGCTGTTAACCGGACAATATTAACATAGGTTTGGCAAAGAAGTTATATAATTTTACCTAGGAATTACCAGTATAAAATTCGACCCTAGTCTTTTAATGTACATTGTTACCATGTTAAGAATAAAGAATATATCTTCCGGGATACTCCATGGGCCTTAGTCAAGACTGGCTGTCTTACCATTGCTTTGCTCATGAGCAACTAGCTTTTGGAGATGGCCAGTAAAGTCTCCAAGGGCAGAAGTTTTGAAGAGTAAAGAAGCTTCATTTCGCTGATAGTCTCCTCACTGCATCTTAGCTAAATTTTACTTTAGTTATTTTGCATGCTTTTTGGAACAAGCAGGGAAAGACAACGTAGAAAATCAGACAAAACTGTACATTAAAAACCACTGATGTAGTTTAAGAGTAAGCTATGGGAAGAAAAACAAATTGGGTACATTTCCAGAATCTAAATCAGTGAGATTTCAGGGGTGAAAAGTTCTGTTGAACTATATTTTCATGTGTGAGCACAGATGAAAGAAAACACATAGTAGTAAAACCGCACCCTTTAAGTTTCTCAAATGACCATTTTAATACTTCTGTTATTTCACGTTTGTAAGTTTTAAATGTT
>WAAD01018798.1:51970-63054 GCA_013389945.1 Fregata magnificens
CAAACCTTTTCAAGTGTTCTGTGGACGTTACAAATAGCAGTGAGAACTAGATGGGCCTTATAAATTCTGTATCAGAGGTGTGGTAAGGAGTCCTATTAGGAATTAGAGTATGAAATTCTGAGAAATTGCTTTCATTTCCTCTCTAAAATTCACAGGCTCACATTCATTGGCAACTTGGAAATACCAATTAACAGTCCTTAACTGATTCTTCTGATCATTCCAGCATTTTCAGAAAGAGGACTTTTCCTGCTGGGAAATGGATCTCTATGAAGATGCCCATGCTGGGTCTCTATAAAATGGCAGCTTGATATTTGAGAAGTATTGCAGATTTTCAAATGTTCAGTAATACAGGCTACTGTAAACTTCTCTGCCTTTCACTCACAAGAGCACATTCCTTATTTGCCTCCAGACAGTTGTCTGTGTTTCCTTAACAATTCAGCCGATGGAACATCGGTAGCTGGTATTCACATCTTTTCACATCTCTCCCAACTTGTAAATATCTGCATTTGCTGCTGTTGTTAAAACCAAATTTTTTGTTGTTACTCCAGTCAACCCTGATCCCCCTTCTGCTATAAATGTGTTAGCAACACACATCATTCCTCCTGCGGTTATTAGGATAAAAGCGTGACTTTCCTTTTGTTTCCGTAAGTCATTAGCAAAGCTACCATCCCAGCAATTTTCTGTCATTCAAGAAAGTCAAAGATTCAAAGATTCTGTGATCAATGAAGTATGTGTGAAATTATACTTCTGATTATGGAACCCACTGGCATAATCTTAGGCAAAGATTTTTCCTTTGCAGTACGTGATACTTTTAGAATCTCTGGGTTTGTCTGTTCTTTGCTAGACAGTGTTCAGTGTGAGAGGAATTTTCTGTATTCATTCATATGTTTTTTTGTTTCCTTCCTCACACCATATCCATCATGTTTGCTATGGTGGAAAATCTTTTTCAAAAAGCAATTCACTTATAGATCTTCAAATACAGAATTCACGTAACTGAAGCTCACTGTAAAAATACTAGCCATCTCCAGGACGCAGTACTAAAATGCATAGTTACAGGTCTATAAAAATGAAAAATACAAGAATGAAATCTGACATTTATGCCACACTGTCAGAGACATAACTTGAAAGGAACATTCTATAAATCCCTGTAGGAATCCTCAGTTTCCTGCAGTATACAATGTAGAGCTACCATCATGGGTTAATGTTTTAATTCATAATTACATGCTACCTAATATATAGACAGGACAGTGGTGTTCTTGCAATATATATATATATTATTTTGTATGAAATAAGAAACTTGTATTTTTTTCCATTCTCTTTCAATCTTAGTTGTATTTTCTGTGCCATATACCTGAATTCCTTGTCCCTATAAGCAAGTCAGATTTATTACTTTTTTTTTTTTTTCATCATTTCTGCTTTTTAATATTTTCTCTGGATTCCACTTCAATGTGTAATGTTAAATGAGAGTACAGCTCACCACATATCAGCTGGTTTTCCTTCAGGTTACGAAATGACAGTCCTTGTAAAGCACTGGGGTAAGCACAAACTGTTTCCTCCGCTATTCGAACTGAAGCATTTCTGGCCCATTGCAAGACCCATTTTAGATTACAGTCACAAATGAGTGAATCAGTGTTGAAATGTCTAGAAAGGTAAAGAAAGATCACACAACTGGTACACAGGCAATTTTCATAAACATACTTTCTTCTCTAAGATACAAATTATCTAACTCCAAAGAAAACTAATTCTAGAGAGATGCATAACTATGGATGTATAATTATAGATGTATAATTACAAAGATATGCTGATACAACTAATACACATTGTCCCACTATTAATGAATTCCAAGACATTATGCCAAAATTCTGCTTTTGGTTACAGAACAGCTTCACTGACTACTGAATTAAATTTGAGTATGTGCTACTGTAGGAAGTCATACTATAACATACTTTCACTTACTAAAAACTTTTTTAAGTAGAAACGTGACCATGGAAGCATCCAGTATACACTTTCAAATCTCAGAGAGGTACATTTAATAAAAATAACTGGGAATTGTTATTATAATTGCAGGAAAAATATTTAACATTAATGTTTTTGTGTATTTAGAGTTATTATACGATGTAATGCATGAAAACATGGAAAGGTATAAAATCATAAAGGAGAAAAAAACCAGGGATGCTAGTCAGGTTGGCTAGACTGGGCTAGCCAGGAATGGGGACAAGTTGTCAGCACTATCCATTTCACTGGGACAGGTAGAAGATGGCAGCTCATCAATAGTGAGACAGACATTGATAACAAAATACTGCATATTTTACATTTGGAATTCGTTGCTAGAAACAATCCTGTTTGAATTCATATTCAACTCTGCTATGTTTATTCTAATGTCTTTCTCAAATATTTCAGATTTCTGAACATAAGGAACCATACTTACAGTGCTTTCAGAGCTAGCAGCTCAGAAAAAAGTCCATTCATGAGACTTGAAAAAATATTCCCTGACAAATTCCTAGAAAAAAGCAATTTACACTCAGTTATAGCAAATACAAGAAGAAAACAAAATTGTTATAGAGTATAATTTTCCCAATGCTAATTAAGAAATTCTGCTTTCTTGACAACAGTAAAAACATATTTAAATTTGTACATTGCTTTCTTGTAAATGATAGCAATATTCAACTCAAATCATATACTTTTACTTCTTTTATTTTCACAGCAGGTATACATACAATTCATTTGGTCTAATAAACAGGAATATTTCTACATATTTAATAGAATTCTAGAAGAGAATATTCTAGAATTTAAGTGAAAATATTCATACAACAATTAGTCAGTGAGACCTATGTTGTATTTTTATAGTATATGTAGAATACCACTTCAAGGTAAAGAAATAAAAACAGTGTCTTAATTTAGTAATGCTCAGAAGAATTCAAGCAATCCCTTAAAACAGTAATCAGTTTTCAAAGCAACTACACAAATAGTTTTATTACAAAGGACTTTAAACAAACTGATTTTTTCCATCCTTAAATTAAGGACATTTCCATTTTAACTACTGTTTTACTATTTCTTGTCTTGATGGCTGAATGGATTAAGCTGAATACTTGCAACCAGATGCAATTTAATTTTACCTAGTTTAACAGTATTACTCTGCCAGTGCCTTAACAGTATAAAAGGTAAATGTTTAATGTCAAGTAATACTGTCTTTTTCTATACCAGTAAACTGAAAAATTAGTGCAGTATCCAATACTGATATATGTTCCTTTCTATCCAGTGCCTGAAGCCTACATGTCTGAATTCAAGGATGGCTACAAAATTTCAGCTATCAGTGAAATTTCACATCTCTTCACTGGAGATTTGTTGTTACATATAGAAAAAAATGTAGACTGGCAAAGAAAATTGTTTCATTACTTTTTGATTTAAAAGGATGTTTTTGTAATTATTGATTTTAATTCTCTTATGTCTACAAAGGAAAGAATGTATACCAAAATGAAGGTACAAAGTCAGATCAGGAGCAATGTTCCACCAGTGAGGAATCTACCAAGTTGCAAAAGATCTGAGCCAGCCTCATAAAGTAAGGAAGAACAAAAAACTCAGGAACCATGCTTTCTACAGAAACCTCTACAGATACATATGGATCAATGAATTCAAAAAAGAAGAGAAAATATTGCTAATTTATAAATTACTTTCTTAAAGTTATGGAACATTCTTGAAACGATAAATAATATTATTTTTGTACACAATTAATTTTTCACCACTGAAATAATGAAAAAAAAAGAAAATGGACTTTGAACACTTCAAATTTTCATGGTAGTTTAAAGCAAAATTCTACTAATACAGAAAAATAAACTGGCTCAGCAATGTTAATGAAATTATTTGAGATGATTTGAGATGATGATGAGATGCATTGATATGATTTAACTCACTGTTAAGATTTTGTCTAACAGTGCACCTTTAATAGAGTTGTGGTGCAAAGCTCTTGGAAATGGAAGGGCTTTCAAGTATCTCTTCAACTGTGGGTATGTCTAAAGGTGGAAATGAATGTTTGCTTGCAGCTACCTATTTCTATAACTTTAGTATTTTGGATTTATCAACAGGAACTAAAAATATTGAGCATTTCACAAAGACTCAGTCACCTCTTTAGTTAAAATTAGATGGATCTACTCATGTCCTTATTGGACATAAGCCCTGACAAGGCATATGCTGAAGCAACTTGGTGAACTGGGACATTAAACGGACTAAATAAGAAACTGATAACCCTGACATTTACACTTAAGTAAATCAGAAGCAGTTCCACTAATATGAAAGCAGTTACAGAAGTATAAACCTTCTGACAGAGAACAGTCATGTTGAGCTGAAGGACGGGGAAAGCAATCTGCCTAGCCTTGCATGGACGGCAGCCAGAGGGCAGAAATACGAGGGGTTTCTTTTCTCTGCCTCACCCCACTGCAGTACAACAACATTTCCGATCTGATGCAAATCCCCACTTTTCCCTTAAATAGCTATGCAGGCTTCACACAACAAAACAAACAGAACACCAAGCCTGAAGTTTGGTGATTCTGTTTGGACCAAAGGAAGGCTTTACGTCTGGTCAATATTTTAGGAAACAGGGAAAAACTCTAAGTCATTTCCACAGGTGATGTAGCAGGGTTCAGCAGATGTATGGTAGCTAAGTGCCTGCCAGTGATGCCCATTCTGTATCTACTGAATCTATGTACTTTCCATACGTCCTGCCAAATCCACCGAGATATCTAGCCAGAACTGACCTACACTGTGTTAACCTAAAAATTCCTGACTAATGTTCCACTTACAGATTTTTGGTTTCTTTTTATCATGACAGAGAAGTATGTAACCCTTTTCTTCAGTGTTTTTGCCAAGAGCTGGAATAATTGAGTTCCTGACAGTTCAAAAGTCAGCACAAAGCCAGTAAGCGAATTTTTCATATTCTTTCATATTCTTCTGGCAATGACCTGGTTTGAAGTTTCCATAGTGCTACTAATAATTAACAAACTAGGATCATGTTCATAGTGCTATGTAAGTCATAAAGGAATACATTTCTATGCCCAAGAAACACATAATTACAATATCTGGACCTCCAACAGTGGGACTAGCTTCTTCTCTAACAAAGCTTTCAGAAATCTTCTTAAATCACCCCAATAACATATGCATTTCTGAGCTAGATATCTGCAGCACCCTGCAAATGCCTTGTTCTGTCAGTTCATGTCATTTATGTTATATATTAAAATATCTCCAAATGCGTAGTGTTGTGAAATTCTGCCATTTCAGATATCCTAAAAACCCACTCCAGCTTATTTTAAAAGGACATTTGTTCTAAAAAATCTGTGTCACCTAGTTTGCAAACATTTCAAACATAACAAATTAATGCACTCCAAAGCTGATAGCACTTACTACGCCATTAACGTACTCCATTAACAGAAACATGTGCTTTCTGTTATGTTGGAGGTAAAACATTTTAGTCTTACGTATAAGGTCCTACACTTATTTTTTCATATACCAAATACTCTTGTGCTTTTACAGAAATTAATAAAACACTTTTGTGAAAAGCTTTAATATAAATGACAAATGCCATAAAACAGTCAAAGGGAGTTATGTGTCTCAGAGGATCATTTTGATGCGAAATATAGGTATATGCTGGTTTTGGCTGGGATAGAGTTAATTTTCTTCATAGTAGCTAGTGTGGGGCTAAGTTTTGGATTTGTGTTGAAAACAGTGTGGATAACACAGGGATCTTTTAGTTACTGCTGAGCAGTGCTTACACAGAGTCAAGGGCTTTTCTGCTTCTCACCCCACCCCACCAGCGAGGAGGCTGGGGGTGCACAAGAAGTTGGGAGGGGACACAGTGGGGACAGCTGACCCCAACTGACCAGAGGGATATCCCACACCATATGACATCATGCTCAGCATATAAAGCTGGAGGAAGAAGGAGGATGGGGAGACGTTTGGAGTTACGGCGTTTTGTCTTCCCAAGTAACCATTACATGTGATGGAGCCCTGCTTTCCTGCAGATGGCTGAACTCCTGCCTGCCAATGGGAAGCAGTGAATTAATTCCTTGCTTTGCTTTGCTTGCGTGCGTGGCTTTTGCTTTACCTATTAAACTGTCTTTATTTCAACCCACGAGTTTTCTCACTTTTTCTCTTCTGCTTCTCTCCCCCATCCTGCTGCGGGGGGAGTGAGTGAGTGGCTGTGTGGTGCTTAGCTGCCAGCTGGGGTTAAACCACGACAAGATAGAAGCAGGAGTATATGAATATGAAGGGTGCTTCACCCTTATGAGCAGTATTGAAAAGCAAAGCTGAATGCAAGGGTGACAGATTGATCTTCTGTGCAAAAAGGCTGGAATAGGAGAGGTAAAAAATGACAACAGAAATACAGAGAGGGCAGGTTATGCTGCATATTTTCTTGTGGGGTCTGTTTGATTCACTGTGTTACTGGTTTTGTATGTTATCTCTGGCACCAAACAAAGTGATTAGTTGCTTCAATGACAGCAAGAAAGTCATACAAGGATTTATGGTATAATATTATCATAAAGCTAACTGCTGATGATGATTCAGAGGCAGGATGAAGAATAAATCAGATGTACTTTAATCAAACAATTGGAAGTAAGGAGGAAGTCCTGTTTCGAACTTCCAAAAGGAAGATCCAGCAGTAGCTGCTTGTTGAAACAGGTTTAGGGCTGCAACATTTCAGAACCTGAAGGACTAACTTATGGGGGACTAAAAAAAATGAAATCTGGTATATCAGTGCAGTGGCACCATCCCAGTATTCCACAGCTCTTGATATTTAGATTAAATATAAACAGAATTAATGTGGATGGCAGCTCCATTACCTAGCAGAAATATATTTGCATACATAATTCTGGAACAAAGCACTGAAACATGGCCACTGAGGGGCCAAAGGAGATTTGGAAGATTTGTTGCATTCAATTATGTCACTTCTAGTTAGAATACGTGCACCTCATCACAGCATAAACACAGCCAAAGGGTAATATATAAGCCAAAAAAGTTAAGCTAATATCTTAGAAGACATAATAAATCTTCTCTTATACTGTCTGAGCACTGTCAGCTGCATCTGTCATATGATGTGAAAGCAGTTTGGAATCATTTTCCAGAGTGCAAATCATCAAATCCAAGAAGGTGTAAAAATTAAATCAGTCTCAAGGAACATAATCACAACTCGCTGGCTGCAGTAATTTCAGGAGCTGTGTGAAATTTTAGATTTCATTAGTAACTTGAAATTCAATTCCTATTCACTGAAATATACAACCTGACTGCAATCTGAATAAAAGTCTTCTTTTCTACATTATCAAGAGGCTTACAATTTTTTGTGGTTTCTGTATGTGTGCATGTTTTCAAAACAATACTAGATGATACTACTAATTAATTTTTTCTTAATTCAAGAATCCTGTAGGTTGTCCTGTTCTATAACAGACTGCACAAAACCACCAAGCCCTTTGAAGAGTGTTTGCATTATCCCTGAAAGCTGAGGCAGTTCTCATCCTTCATTTTAGTGAAGTGTTTAAACATACCTTCACCCTACTCAGTTTGGATATATGCATCACATCATTTGGTTAAACATCCTATGTCTGTTTGGGCCTAGAGCTGATTTTTCAGCTCTAATGCAATTTTTTCAAACTGAATTAGACTTACAAGACTGAGTGAAACACACTGTGTTATTTTGTTTCACCTGGTATTTGTGCTTGCAAACAGTATAAGAAAACCTCATCTCTGTACTTCACAGAAGGTGCATGAAAAGATTTATGTCCTTTGCTCCTTCCAGTGGACTCACGGCTCTCCCTACTGGTTTTGATAAGAGCCTGCAAAGATCCTTCTGTACTTCATCTCTACTAAAGTAACACAGGAGACCTCTAACTACCACAACGAACAACTGCATAAATCAACGTATATGTATATATCTTTATATTGCTTCTTCAGTAATCTAAACCACACTTGATGGCTCTGAAACCAGTTCCATCTTTAAGAACTTGACATCTTTTCTTTGGTACAATTATATACACTGGTGTTACACTAAGTAAATGCTTCTCCATAACCTTTTCAGAGAACGGCTTTCTCATACCCTTGAAATGACAAGTAAACACAATTCAGAGGTATCAGTAGCAATGGAAAGGTTTCTTATTGTATTTTAAACATGTTTAAAAAGTTTGATTGTGGGAAGTTTGTATGAACTTCCAAGGGGAAAAAAGCTAGGAAGTGTTAGAAAAGTACCAGATGGCCTTAGCTTGTAGTCAATGAACAATCACCAGTTCTTACACCAGAGTAAATTGAGATCCCAGCTCAAATAATTACTATCAGCATTACGTCATCATATGAGATTTCTGAGATCAAGGAACAAATGATACTATGAACAGCAGGGAACAGTTCCTCCTGATTGAGATTGTGGTTGTATTTCTTCACTAAATAATCACTGACCCAACAAGAGCAATGGTACTCTTGACTTTGGTTTGGTAAGGAGGACAGTCCCTATAAAAGAGAAAGTCATAACTTTTGACATAGTAATCATGAACTGATTTACTTCAGATGAAAGGGGAATTTAGACTTAGCTATTACTATGCCTCTGATTTCCAAAGGACAGACTTTTGAAATAAAAAAAATAAATGAAGTAACTAGTGAAGGACTACTAAAGTACACAAACTGGACTGCAGGATGGCCCCATTCATTAAGTCAATGGTAGAAAGGCAATTTAAAACCCAAATAAGATAGACTAAATGGATCAATAACCAAATCTTAAATCTTGAAAAATAAAATCAACTTTTAAAAATATCAAAGAAGTAGAGAGACTATAATGAATAGGAAAAAGTTAGCAAAAAGACAGGAAGCATAGAGAGAACTACCAAAAATTAAGTTAAACTTTGGAAAGTATACTAAAACAAGGTGCAAAAGACACTTTAACAATACTACTATATTATAAGTAAGAAATGAAGAAAAAGTAGGTATTATATGTAGCCTAAATATATCCCACTACTACTATTTTGTATTCTGTTCAGTAAGGTTGGTCATTTGGATTATGCGTATTTATGGGAGAAGCATACACTGAGTTCTGGAAATGATCTTTCCCAAGACCACCTACAGTATGACTACTGATCTGCAGAACTAGTTAAAATCCAAAAAATACCTGGGCAACTAGAGGCCTTCTAGGCTAACTCCACTCACATGAAAACACCAGTATAAATGTTCATGGTTTTCTCCTGCTTATGTACTATCATGTTAGATGTATACTAAAACCAATAAATAATTTTCCTTGTCTAGAAAATTAGTGATCTTTTTATCTGATAACATGATACATATTCAATAGAGGCATATTGATTTTTTTCCCTTTTCTGATTTGCCAACATTTTTTTCCATTTTTCTTTCTTTCAGAACTCACTTAGTTACTGCATCAAATACAATGAGGCTGGACTAACAGGTCTACAGTTACAAGAATCATCATTTTTTCCACTGATGCATGGTCATAACATCCATAAAAGCGTGAAGAACCTGGCATTAAATGCATTTATTGTAAGACACTGTAAGGTAATGGACAGGATAGAAGGGAGGGGAGTGAGAGATTACTGGTGTTCTGCAGAAACAGTCTTATGACTTACTGTATTTAGTGCTTTCACTAATGACTCTGACTCAGAAATGTAAGCATGTGAAAATGAAATCTGGTAATAACAAAACCAAGGATTGGTCAATATTAAGAGAACTATCATACAAGAGGTAAACATTCTTGAAGATGAGAGGTCTAGTAATTTCATATTATTCCAAGTGAAAAGTGTAACAAGAATGTCACTTGAGAGTTATCCTTAAGAAAGGTCTAATTCAAATTTCTGCTATAAACAGGGGCCTCAGAAGGAAAACAATACAGAAAGCCCTGGATCTACATCCACTTGGAAATGAAAGTTAGCCCTTCTTGAGGAAAAGATAAATATTTGCTTAGGATGCACAAAAAGACTAGATGCAAGAAAATACAGTGTTAATGATAGTGTTGAGGAAACTGGTGAGACTTTCTCTGGATCTACACGTTCAGAAAAGATTCACCAGCACTGGGACAGGTACACAGGTTACTAGAATGAGCAGGGATGTAGCAAATCTGTTTTACAAAAGGAAACTGTAATGGTGTGGTTTGATCAGCCTGGTAACTAGATGGCATTTAGCATGCATATTGTGCCTCTTTCCGACATCTCTGGTATCAGCGAAGGATGCACAGATACACTGCCACACTCTTTCCTGGTATTCAGAGGAAAGGGATAGTACAGCCAAACGCCGTCACAGAACAAATGTTGTACGCTCACTATGAATGAATTTCTGTTCCTTATCATCACGAGACTGAAGTTCTGTATTTAACTTCTAATTAGCTTTTCAGATGGAGTCTGGAAGATTTAGGAATGGAATTTTTAGACATGTTTTCGTGAGAGAGTAGGGATTTGAACAGTTTCTGTTGAGGTTGTTCCTAGCATCTAGCAGCACCTTCTATTTAATAAGGTGACTTCACCATTTCGAATTAAACATACCTCCTATGGTAATCTGGCTATAGTCACAGTCACGTTCACTGTTGTGACGGTGTGCTCCCTTTGGCCATTCCTTTTTGTCCTGCTCTGAACCTTTTCTAGTTTTCGTCATCTTTTTGAGGTGAGCAGACTGGAATTGCCCACCATATTCAAAATGCAGATTCTTTGCTTTTTGCTGTAATACAATGGATGTTCTCTGATCTGTTCTCTCTTCCTTTAATAATACTCCCTAATATACCTTTTAAATGATACTGAGCAGATGCTTTCATGGCATTATCCACTATAATCTCAGAACATCTTTCCTGTGTTTTAATGGTTAGCCCAGAACAGATTGGTTTTTCTCCCTTTCATCACTTAATATTTATCTACGTTAAATTTCATCTGCCATTTTACTGCCCAGTCATGGAGTCCTGTACATTACTTCTGTCCTTCTTCAAAATCAACCCTTGTCTCTAATTCCCTGGTTAACTTAGTACCTACTAGCAAGCTTTGACATCGCACATTTTATCTCTTCTTCCAGGTCATCTGATTCTCCCTAAAACTGAACAGCCTGGGTATACTATCAAAATCTCATGT
>WAAD01018799.1:255-22844 GCA_013389945.1 Fregata magnificens
GTCTGATATAGAAATTATTTTTTAATATCTGCTAAGGAAGAAACATTGCTGTGAGAGGTAATTAGTGTACTTTGTAATTCCATTTCAGTGAAACACTTGCCTTTCGTATTCTATACAGAATACTATTTCCCTAATTAGAATTAAAAGAGTTTATGCTCCCAAATTAAAGTGAATCCAGTTTATAGGTTTTTTGGAATCTTACATATATATATATGGTTTGCTCTTTTTGTTTTTGGAAGTATCAGAACTCAGTCCATCTATTGCTAAATGCCTTACATTTAGTTACTTAGCTATTTTTAATTTTCTCTTCCAATCATATTATCACAGCACTTGTAAGCCTGTATGTTTCCTGGTGAATTTTTTAGCCAGGAGCCATCATGTCTCCTGGCTACCAGCTGAGTGTTAAAATGCACAGTGAATATAGAAGAATGGTACTTTGTCAAGTAGTTGACACAGCAACCTTGTGAAGGGCACTACAACTTAATATAACATCTGTCCTTAGAAAAATCATTGAACCTACACAAAGAAGTTCAGTCAGAGAATCTGGGTGTTCAGGACCAATTTTCAGATGGTTCAGACCACTCAGCTTTTGTTTGGTTCAAGTAGTTCTATTTTAACTACGCTGAGATTTGAGTGCTGTGATTCCCTGCTGTCTACACTGGCACAGCTCTCTTCAAAAACTGCCCTAGATATGACTTTCAAGAAACTATATATGCAATTTTATAACACTAACTCTTCATAAGAGCCTGGATCACCTTGAAGACAGTGTCTGATGTCACTGCCTGGAGAGATCGTTTTGTTCATTAGGAGAACTGTATCAGCTAGCTCCTATGAGGCAGCATCCTGACATCATTAAGCAGATAGATAGACATGGCACAAAGACTCCATGGGTAAGAAAAGAGAGACAAAAGCCAACTTAGCTAGTATTTCAAGGGTCTTTTTGAATAAAAGTTTGAAATGGGCTTTATATAATCTATGTAGAATTTTAGTCTTGCCTGATACAGTCACTGCAATTGAACGTGTAAACTACTTTTCAAGTGAAGATCCAGCAAATTTCTTTTAAAAAATAGATAATTGCTTAGATGATGTAAAGCACTGAGCAGAGGTGTTGCTTAATACCATTCTGAATCAATATACTTTATCTGCTTTCTTTTACTTTAAAACTTCAAAACTGTAGTGGGGAAAAAAGAAGAGTAACGGTGACTATGCTTTGAAGATAACGGGTCAGTTCTGAATGTTATTAGGATTCCAGGACCAAAGGCAGATTTAGTGTTGTAGGATAAGATATATGGGACAAGGCAAGACTGTAAGATTAATTCAAAATTGCACTATGTTAATCTTTCTAAGATTTTTTACCTTTATTATATATTTCAGAAATGAGTAGATTAATGAGCTAGGTTTTATTCTCATTAAATTCTTTGTCATGAGAACTCTGAAGAATTGTAAAGCCAATAAATTATGTGAAATCAGGTTGAGTTCAGTGTTTCTCCTGTTTTTCCATATATTGTTTTGATGCAAATATACCACTGCTTCCAACTGCAGAAGGCAAACAGCACTCGGATTAATAAAAAAATCTGAGTGATACATTGATCTATAACTCACAGAAATGATCATAAAGAAAAAAATTAAATTCAGACACATGAAAAGACATGGATATATAATTCAATGAATTATACTGTTGTTACTTTTTAAAAATATAACTTGCATACAGTGTTTTTTATAAAAAGGGAAACAGACATTAAGAAGAGCTTATGGATCCAGACTGCGACTGCCCAAGTAAATATCCTTTTCCTGGAATAAGTGTTATTCTAAAGCTTTAAGGTGTTGTGTGTGGTTTTATGAGCTTAATGTATGATGGAAAACCTTCCACATGGGTCTTTGGCTGACCCATACTGTCCTGCTTTTTAAGTTGATTTTTATGTCGGTCAGTTTGCAATAGAGCTGCCTCATCTTTGTGTCTCCTGGTCTCAGGAAGGCTTGTGATACACTAGCATGGCAGGAAGTTCTTGTTATCACTTTATCAAGAGCTTTTGGTCACCAAATTTCTTGATGTTATTGTGAGAACTGTGAAAAGAGAGTATCATAGGTCTCTACCCTGTGTTTGGATGGCATTTATTGTAATTTATCCATAATCACAAACAAGACTTTTATTTGCTGAGGTAATTTGATAGCCAGGCACTTTGTCCCCTCTATTTAAAAAGATGTCAGAGAAAGAATTTGAAAACCCTGGATTTATCATTTACAGAGATTGTCCTGCAGTAACCTTATTATGATAGTAGGCACAAGGGGAATTCTTAGAGATTACAGACACAAAGGAAGCCCATGCAAAAAGCCAAAGATAGGAATGTGGAAGTTCCTGCTGGAATGCTCAAATTAGTTGTGCATCTGTTAGGCTACTCAGTTTTTCATGTTGAAACACTGAGCTGTATTTATGGAGTGTGGTTAATACTATTCTTGGGGCATCAGGTTCTGTGGTGTTTGGGAAATCAAAGCACAGGGAGTTGTATAAGCTTTGCAAAAATGCAAGCATGGAAGCATAGAGCTAAAAATATATTAGGTGTAAGTATATTAAAGTGGGGCATACATACAAATTGATAATTACCTTTTGCTAGAATTGCTCTTTTACAAACAATAATTACATTATTATTGCAATTATATTCTAAAAACAAATGGTGACACATTTGACTAAAACTATTCATACAGCCAAAACAATCTCACTGTAGGAACCAAGGTGGTGAAAAAAATACAGTTGATATGTAGTATACTTAAAATAAGAATGTGATTCTGTGGAGATTTCTTTTGAGTGATCTTTCTGGATATTAAGCCACATATATTTTAAATTGCTCTATGCTAACACATAAAAAATTAACAATAACTTTATTTTTAGCAATGTGGTATAGTGATTTGTTTCTTCCTGATCCACACCAAGCAAAGTTAAATAATACAGTAATGAGAAAATATTTCTATGCTTAGTCAGAAAAAAATAAAAAAATAGTTCTATGTAAATAAAACTGGAAATTTGATGGTGCAAAAGTCGTCTTTTAACTTGTATCACAATTCTTTTAAATGTGATAGAAAATCTAGTGTTACTAAAAATGCCGACAATTTGAGTATTTTAAAGCACTTGGAATCCAAAAAAATACATTTCATTTCAGCAGAATATTTTTAAGACTTTTTTTAAAAGGAAAATAAGTTTGATCTGAACACTTACAGTTTTAGACTATGCTTCTGGATTTTTACATAATTTTATTACAAACATGGGGGGGTTCTGTATTTTCACTAATAAGGTCATGCAATGCCAGTTTCCTTAGAGCTCCATGGCTTTGCTTTCACTAGACCATTTTTAAGGACCATTAATAAATATGCTGTCAAGTTTAGATACCTGGAACTGATCTAAAAGCTTTTTAAAACAAGAATTCAAAGTATAGAACGAAATGGTGTATAACGGTAAGGAGATGCTCATCAAAGACGTTAAAAATGTGGCTAAAATATAGATCTCTTCACTCAGCACCCTATCTGAGAGCTACAAGATTGCAATCATAACAGTGTAATGAAAATGGATTTAGCTGATGCCATTTCTCATTTTCATTACCATCATTTTCATGAGAATGGATTAATATTGTGCTATTTTGTATTCTCATGGCAATTTTTGTCACAAAATGGATTCATGCCAAGCCATCTTCTGTTCCTGTTAATCTTTGTCAAGAAGGCAGGACACCAAATTTTTCATGACCCATTGAGTTCACAGCAATATCTAAAACTTTCACAGCCCTGCAGACTTCAAACTTTTTTTGGTGGTTTGGATAGTCTAACCCTATGTGATGCTTACTGAAGCAATACCACTAAAGAACAGAAAGCACAAGAAACGTGACAAAACATTAAGATCTTTTTTTCTTCATGTCATTTGTAGCAACAACAGTAGAACGTACAAAAATATAATATCAATGGAGATTAATGAATAGGTTATAAGTGAGTTGCTAACTATTTAGAGTTTTACTTATGCATGTAAATGTAGGGATATATAGCCAAAAAAATGTATAGCATAGGCAAGTGTGTTAAACACTTAAATTATGACAATAAGTCATAAGGTACTGATTATAGCCAAAATTAAAATCCAGTATGTTTTCACTGTAGTGAAATATATAGGGTGGAACTTTAAAAAACTGGCAGAGAGCGTACTTCAAGGAACATATACAATCCTTTCTGTATGTATATACATTTATGCATTCATGTGATAAATCACTGTGCTATTGGACTATAATTTTGAACTAGCACATTTGAATGAGTTTAACTTTTGTTTTTACTTTCTCGTCATAATGTAGTTTTGGTCCATATTAGATACATAGCTGAAATATTTGGTAATAGTTTTGAACTAAAATAACTACATACCAACACTACATGATCATTGACATTACATGTCTTACAACCTGAATGTATTTTTGTTTTGAAAATTACATGTTGAAAGGAGAAGGAAGATAACATGGTAATTTAACTAGGGCAGTGGAAATGTATGAAACTCTCCTTGTCTATGTAAGGAAATGTCCTTATTCCTGTACTGAGAAGGATTGAATGTGACAGTTAAATAGTCTGATGTACTGGGTGTCCATAGCAAGGTTGTAAACCCACCACTGCTGAAATGTTTATACCAAAACCTAAATCTGGAAAAAATCTGTTGAATTCTGCAGAAGTTTAGCAGCCAAATAATTTTGAGGGACATAGTAGGCATTTTTAGAAACAAATACCCTTAACACTCTACTGAATACTTTATCCTTGTCCCTGCCTTTGTCCCTACTTCAGTATCTTTTGCTTGAGCTGCATTTAAAAGCTAACAGTAACACAAACAGCAATCAGAAAACGGAATTTTCCTTCCTGAAAAAGAGAACATTTTTCAAGTGAAGTCTGATCAACTGATGAAGTAGGGAAGTTCTAAGCAGTATAGGATGGAGTATAATAAAGTCATATTTAATATCATTCAATAGAAAATTTTGAATGAAAACTGAAACAGTCATGATATCAATATTATCTTTATTTAATGACAATCAACTTGTAAGAACACCTTTGAGCCTTTTCTACTTTATCTAGTTCTTTCCACTTCATAGTTCCTTAACTCTTTGCATCAATCTGTTAAATGAAAGATAGGTAGAGAGAGATCATTTTGTTACTACTGCCTGAAGCAGGTTTTGGGGTTTTTTGAGTAGAAAAAATTCTAACATGATTTTTAAAAGGAAGTCCGTATTTTCCAATCAAAGTATCTGTAAGCACTTAGAAAGGAAAAATTATGAGATTTTCATATTCTTACTGTGTAATCCTCTTCTGAATGCCTTTCAAGATTAAGGACCCCCAAGCTGTCTTCAAAGATGGTCACCAAAAGGTGGCATGTATACTTTAATTGCCCTGACCACATACTTTGGAGAATCTGCTTGACTAGCGCTTGGCTGTTTTGAAGGTATGTCAAGTCCTTTCAGGCTAGCTTTCAGTATGCAAACCTTCCACAGGACTGTCTGAAATGTTGATCAGATATTTTTCTACACATGGCCTTCTGGATGTTACTTTTCTCTCTGTGTTCTAGTTCCTGAGTATCATTATGTATTTCCCAAGGAACCAGATAGCTTTCAGTTGACTACCACTGTGCTTCTGGTTTTTAATACAAAGTTCATATTACAATATGGGGTTCCCTTTATTACACGGTATAAATTTCAGCTGTTTATTTTGCATATAAAGAACTTTTAAAGAGGAAATACTGTTTGCACAATATCAGAGACGTGGGAAATAAACAGTCTTGGAGCTTTTACCCAGCTGATAAATTTTTCTGAGTATAGCCCCTTGTATAACTGGGATCTAATTAACAGTGAGCAAGCTTTTATTCAGGATATCTGCTTATATTAGCATCTTTGATTGCTTTCAGACTTAGCTTCAGAAATCTTACTAATTATTAAGCATCTATATATGCTTTGGTACTGGACTGTTTTATGATCAGTATATGAGTATTTGAATAAGGCTGTACTTTGACAAATAGTCTTTCCTTTTCATGGGAATAGTTTGTAGACCAACAATTTCAGAACTTGGCTTCAAAACACTACAGCTAATTTTCTCTGTCTCTAGGACATGGGGCTGATATATTTCAATATATTTTTAAAAGAAGAGGAACAAACACATTATTTAAAGTAATATCTTATAAACCCATTTTCCACTTGTGCTCTCTGTTTTCATCATTTTAAATTACTTACCTGGAAATAGGTATTCCCCACCCTTACAAAATGTGAAAAAAGTTCTCTATTGATTAGATCTGTAGTCAATATCTTCAGGTTCATTTTCCAGCCAAAAAAAGGCAGACAGAAAAGAATCCTATATTTAGAAGGAAAAAAAAAAGGGAAAAAAGAGGTATTCAGATAATATTAAATGTCTTATCTATTATCCCCAGAGCTGATGACTCATCAAGCAGTTTCAATTTAAAAGCCAGATCTGCAAATGAAACAGAAGTCCTTGCTCAAGGGACTGTTGATTAATTAGACATCAGATGTAAAATTCATATAACAGGTTTTGGAGCAAGAACCAGAACTTGGAGCAGCTTTGCTGACTCTATAGGGCCTCACTTTCACAAGAAAGGAAAGTGAATTTCCCAGCCTCATGGTAGCCATCATCTACTTATGCAAAGTAATCTCTAGGAACATGTATATTTGAATGCCCTTAAAAAAATGTCCTTAAAAAATTGAAGATACTGAACCTTGTTCTCACACTTCTTGCACGAATGCTTTAGTAAGAAGACTGTTACATCCTGAGTGGACGAGAGCATCATTCCTGAAGATTGCATGATTCCTGTGAGACATGCATTTTGAAGTCACTGCTACCCTCAGTGTTTCCTGTTTCCTACCTATGGGAAACTGCTGAATGTGCTAATTTCTGACAGACCCCTGGTCAGTGTTCAGCAGCTTTGGATTCAGATCTGTGGTGTTGTTATCTGTAAAAGCCTGTGTGTCTAGCTTTGGAGACCTGATCATACTCCAAGGTCCAGGCTAAGTGCTTGGTGTGTCTAGTTTTTATGTATTCAGTTCCTTGGACATGGACTAACTTTATTATGTAGTGTATGTTGCAAAATTATTTATGAAGAAATTGATATTAAGACTAAACAAAGAGTTAGAGACAATGTTATACAGCTTCATCTGCTGAACAGAATAAACTCACCTTGCATTTTACAGTCTTAAAACTCCTATGAAACATTTCTATTAAGAAAATTCTGGTGTGAGATTGCAGAACTGGTCACAAGCCTCTAAGTAACTCCACGTCCTCACTGGACAAAGTTTACGCTGAGACACCTACTGTATAAAGGACACTGACAAGTGCTTATCTTCAAGTTTTTATCACTTTTTATTGTTTATAAAACTCTTGCTGATAAAATGTAATGACCCTGTGTACTGGGCTTGGCTGAAATGGAGTTGGTTTTCCCAGTGGCAGCCTGTTGTACGCAACATCAGTGTTTTGGCTGTTGCCCAGCAGTGCTTGCACAGTCTCAAGGCTGTCTCTCCAACATCCCCCATCCCCACACACCTCGTGGGCGGGGGTTGCGCGGGCTTTTGGGAGGGGGGAGGCCAGGACAGCTGACCAGGGCTGACCGGGGCTATTCCAAACCATGTGATGACTGCTCAGGAATAAAAGCTGGGAGAAAGGAGGAGGAGGGGGGCATTCGTTGTTTGGGACATTTGTCCTCGGGAGCAGCCACGGCACGTGCTGGGGCCCTGCTTCCCAGGAGGTGGCTGGGCGTCGCTGTTGGTGGGAGGTGGGGAGTGGGATCTTTGTTTTCCTTTTCATTTTGTTTCCGTGCACAGCCTTTGTCTTGACCCACGAGGGGGTTTTTTCCATCTCATTTTCTCCCCCTGCCCTGCTAAGGAGGGGAGTGATAGAGCAGCTTGGTGGCACCTGGCGTCCAGCCAGGGTCAACCCACCACGCCTTGCCCAACTCATTTCTATCTCCTACCAGTCAGTCACCACCACACAAAATAATTCACTGCTTTCTCAGTCAATTTTCTATGACTGTAGTCACGTGGGAGCTAGAAGAAAATAGTCTTTAATCACTCATTTACAATAGGAACATCAAAACAGTAGGTTTTGCCTTATAAGTTAATAAGGTTAACCTGTTTGTTTCCAGTTGGCATTTATTTTTGCATCTATTTCCAAAGGTGCCAGAAGTTCCTGTAATAGAGAGCTGAATACAGGAAGAAACTAACACACTATAGACAAACATTCATTCTAAAGGAAACGCTTTAAATATTATTAGCTTTTAAAGAGAAACATGCAAATATATTAGGGAAATACATAATTTCTGGGTCATTCAAAAACCTAAGTTTTATTTCTTAGTGTAAAACCTAAAAGCAGCACATAAGTGACACAGAAAATATTGTTCCAACAGTTAAGGAATGTATCTAGTTTTTTCTAAGGATGAAAATATTTAGAACCTGCAGAACATTTACAAGCAATTCTAACTTTTAAAGTAGGTCAAGATTTCAGGTTTAAACTTTTGGCTCTTCTTAGTTTTTAAAAGGTATAAAATTTCACAGTTTTAGTTAACATTAGCTGAAAATCTATTTATAATTGGTTTATGCTGTGCAGTGCTGCTATAGCAGCTGGTAATGTTGTATTGTGTGTTTATAAAATAATGTTAATTTATAGAGGCTATTTTACCATTGAAGCCTTGTAACTGAATATATTTATATTCAGATAAGCTCTGTTTCTTCCTTATGATTTTAACAGATTGATCATATGAGACAATTATAGCTTATATTTAAAATGTTTCAGCATCAAAAAGCAAAGCATGGCTTGAAAAGATTTGATAAAGATAGTGACAACATTTCTCTTAGCTTCATTTACCTCCTGTGCATGGAAGTGCAATGGGACCTCTCCTGGCTGCTTGTGTGGCCTTTGGACAGAAATGGGAAAGTGGTTGGGTTGGGATTGAGTGAATGACAACAGGGAGGCTGATACTGTTTACCTATTTAGCATGGTAGCCATTGTAAGCTTTCTTTTCAGTTTTCATTTACACTAGCTTCCAGATTGCTACTGTTACCAGGGAATAGGTTGATCAGCAGTTTTTAGGAGATAAGAAGTCTCTGTTTATTTCTCCATAGTGTAAAGGTGACAGTTTGCTTTGTAGGCCTTCTCACTTATTCCTTTTGCACCCCAGAGGTCCTGGGGCTGTGATCGTCTAATCTATTGTAGGCTGCCATTTTATCTGGAGTTAGGAAAGACTCTATTGCACCCCCTTTTAGCTCAGTAGGCTTTTGCACCGGGACCTCTATTGGTGGGAGAATCTAAATTCTTGTCTCATGTGGCTTCAACTTCCTCTTAATATTTTGATCTTTGAAATGATGAAGGAGACTGTATCAACATTTTAGCTCCCAAATAGTGAGACTGACATCACATCAAACTTCTAGACAGCTGTTAGTAAGGTGGCCTGGATTTCATTCTTTATTCTCAAGTTTGTAACTGGAACTACTTATGTCACATCAGATTTGCATGTCTCTGACTAGTGGTATGCATTGGCCTCTCCCAGGTAAGTAGTAATTCTTAATGATGTTGTACCTTCTGTGTTTATCTATATTATAGTATCCACATTCAATATTTTCATATCTGTACCAAAAATATTCATTCAAAGGTAAAATTTAATTTAAAAGATTAAATCCATCTTGTGAATTTCCATTGTTTTTATCAATACCAGATGAAAGGCTGTGAATACATGTTCTTTATTTACTCAAGTTACATTTTACAATTATTTATTATTTAATTCATTAACAATTATTAATATTTATCATAGCATAGCTCCAATTAGATATCTCTTTTCTAAAGCAAGCAGTCCTGCTCTGTTTTGTCCGTCCTTATATGGGAGCCTTTTACACTTCTGAATGTTCCTAATGTCTTTCTCTTTACTTTTTAGTCTTAATGACTCCACTCAAGAAAGGCTACAAGAGAATTGCCACAGCATTTAAGAGTGTATTAAGTATTTAAACAGTGGCAAAATAAAGATTTTATTCTTAATTATTTTTCTAATGTTTCCTAATTATTCTGTTGACCTTATGAACTACAGTGAACCATAGGCTGTTATTTTCAAAGAACTGTTTGAGATGATTCCACAATCTTTTTTCCCAAGTGGGAATAGGTAATTTATAGCCCATCACTCTGTACATAGAGCTGGGATTATTTTGCCTATATACAATACTTTGAAGCTACTATCACAGTTTTATCTGACATTTTATTTCACGATCACTCAGTGAACTTTTGCTCAAGTGCTCAAGATGTTTCTGGTTGGCTAATAGTAACTGTTCTTCACCTTTTTCTAATCCTTTTCATTAAAATATTTTAAAATGGTATTTAAATAAGGAGCCTATTCTCCCAAATACTCATTTATCAATATGAAGTCATTTTTCCATCTTCTTAATTTCTTCTTGGATAAGATTATTCTAGTGAATACATAGAAAATTATGTAGAAGACTTGTTAGCCCTCTTATTTTGCAAACTAACAAATGAAAATCAGCTGAAGTCACTAGACTAACCATAAGCCATTAACAGAGCAACTTTACAAATAAGACTAGTTCATATTCTTTCCCCAATAAAATGTGGTACTAAATCCATGCAGGATTATCATTCTCAGTAAGGTCAAGAGGTAACTTCTGTTCTTAAATGCATGGTACACACTCTTAATTTAGAGCAATGTGCTTCAGCCATGGATAAATCTAGTGAAACATTGTGTAGGACATTTCTTTTTGGAAAGAAGAAAGTATTCTTTTTATAATAGAAACAAACCAATATCTGTATGTATGTCAATAAACAACTTTATCAGATTATATTAGAGACTTTTTATGCAATATCTCATTTATTTAATATAGTATCATGGTACAGGTCTACTTATGACTTTTGATTAGTATTGACTGGTTACTTAAGTGAAAAACCCAGTAATGTTAGGACATCTGATGTGTTGCATAAAAATGCTAGTAAAAAACCTAAATAGCTTCCAAAGCCACTGATGAGAGAGGGTGTTTTCACACAGGCAAAGAAAGAGGCCACAAATACTCTAATCACTGTATATTTGAGAGTGATCTCAACATTTTAATAGACATAAAATTATCTCTTCTTCCAGTTAGTCTTGTGGCTTTCTTCTTTAAAATATTGTATAGAAAATGCAATGTAAAAATTTCATTTACAAGACTTATATGTGAATCAGGGAGTTTATGTACAGAATATGTATTTGCACATTAGATACATTGTCAAGAAGAAAGATTTCACCTGGGTGTAAATGAGGTTTAATTAGCTAATATTTGTCAAGCGGATGGAGATGCTAAGGTTGGAGCTATTGAATAACAGTTCTTTGGTTTAGATATCTTTTCTTTAAGGGTGAACATATTTGTTCTTATACATAGGCCATTACAATGGTACATTAATATATCATTACATTTAAAAAGTAAACAAAAAATCAAACAATTAGTAACTCAGGTGGCAATGAATTACACAACCCTCTTGTCAAACCTGGGTTTATTAAATAGAATCAGAATGTCTACCATGGATTTTAGCACTCAATATCTGTAGATATTACTCTTCTTTCAACTTTTGCTTCATTGAAGCTCTTGCACAGTTGCAGCCTTCTTGATGTTCTTACCTTCTTGCCTAGCTCTTCTACGTTGACTTCATACCCTAAAATACTAAGGACCAAAGCATGTCACATCTGTAGAAGTGTGAGAAATTTCTCCTTTTCTGGAATTTGTGAAGCACAGTTCAGCAGGAGAGATATGACCTCAGAAACCACTGCAAAAAATTCCTCTCTGCAACCTGCTCAGATTTCCTCTTTGCCATGTAATCTGACTCAATGGAAAAAAGACTGTCAGGTGATGAAGAGAACTGAGAACATGTTTCTGGGTTTCAGTCAGAGAAAAAACTCAAAGGTAGAAGAGGTGGAAGGGAAAGGTAATTTGGGTAAATACTAATGTCTACACCTATGAGCTACTTTGAATTACAGTAGTTTTTGTGACTGATTACAGTGATTGATTATAGTAGTCACCATGGATATTGATCTCGTGAATATCAGAAAAAACTATTTTTGCAAATTAGAGTTTGTGATAATTATTTGTATAAGTAATAACTTTTACAAATTCTAAGTATAATTAGTGCACTAAGTTATAGATTGACCAATGTGTTATGGTTTTTTGTAAAGCTATTCTTCCACAAATCACACTAACTACTTCAAAGAGTTTCGTTGGGAGGTGGGAAAGCAGAAAGGAACATAGTTAAATGAAATGTGTGCTGCTTTTTTTTTTTTTTAATGTCAGGAACAGATGGGTTGAAGAACTATAGGAACATCATTAATCTTGGATGCATCATAAACTGAAAGATGAAGAAAACCCCAACTGAGATTAAAGACTGTATTAGTGCGATTTCTTTGTATCAGAGCTTGTGCAGTGAAACTCAAATTTATTATTTTTGATATTTTGAGGTTGGCAATACAGGTAGTTCCTCACAAAGCATCTGAAAGTACCTCATAGGTGTCATTCAATGAAGAATTGGGAAGGATGGAGAAGTAGCTTCCCATGTCTTTATTATTAACACCAGCTACAGTGGTATAACAAGTGCAATAGGACACTCTTTGTGGAAAGGCCTACCATCTGGAGTGTTTTTTGTTTGTTTTGTCTGGTATGATGGGACCTTAGTTAATGACTGGAAGCTTCAAGGCACCTTTGTGATGTAAATACCAAGCAATATTTTTCCTGTGAATTGTGACATTCCTCCATCAGACTGTATCACTGAGACCTCAGACAACATATAAAGGCAAAATATTGACTGTGTGACTACTGTTGTTTAAGAATTGAACTAATAGCTTGGAAGACAATCATTGCTGGTGCCGTGTCCATAGACTGGAATAAGAACAGAGACATTTCATGCTCAGTTATGCAAGGAGTGGCTGCTTCATTCTGTTTTAACCTGTCTGGGATCAGGTTGATTTGAAAAGGAAGTTCAATGGTTGCTTCTATCACATTGAGGATGTTCTTCTCTCAAGGACTAGAGAGGTGCAGCTGCTCTCAAGATAAATTGCTGTATGGGACAGAACAATTCTATTTCTATCATCTCAGATGGTAGAATTTACTTTTAATATGAGACAAATTGATTCTCTAGAAACTACATCTGTTAAATATATTGTATTCATAATGTCTGTTAATTAAAAAGTATTCCATACACATAAAAATAGAAACTGAAAAGAATTCTAATGATTTCTCATTTAGGGTAAAAGATGGTAGCTTCATACAATTTTTTTTCTTTTTTTTCTGTTGCATATCAGAGTACCACTGTCTGTAGTCATCTACAGAATTATTTTTTTCCATTTTTTCAAACCCCTGGTTTCTCAGCATAAAATAATTAGTATCTTCGTAACACAAATACTTAGAGTTTCAGGCATATTGCTTAATTGTTGACTGGCACAGCACAGAAGAAAACTGATGCCAACTTTTCGTTTGTTAATGTTTCCACAGATTTTGATTTATATATATATATATATACTGACTGATACATTCTTTGACTACAGTGGCTTTCATTTTCACAAAGATCTAACTTCTAAACAGATAAGAATTACTCTGATGTTATATGCAAGAGTGTGTGATTCCACTGTAAATAATAATTATTTCAAAATAGATTTATCACTTGCTTTGAAATCAGCCTTAGCTGTTAGAGTATTCAGTAACCTCTCATCTTCCTAAATTTAAATTTAAATTCCCTGAAGTCTAGAATTATAGGCATGTTGTGCTAATTAATAGTATATTGTCACTACTAAAGTCACTGTTGTTTGTGAGATATTAAACTCAGGGCTGTCAAATGAGGTTGTTGACATTGCACATGACTATTCAATCCAACCTATATGCGTATTCAGACCATAATATAAAGGATAATGTGGTTTTGTAGTGTAGGTGTCTGTATTAAAAAAAAAAAAAAAGTAGTAGTTTTGCCATCCAAGGCAGTCCTTGAAGAAAGAGTTCTATATTATGTATATTTTGATACTATACCATTAAAAACCTCTGAAATAAACACAAAATGCAGGGCTTTCTCCTTTTTGTAATCTTCATTAACATTGTCATGCTTTCCAGAAAACAGTGCTGCCATACAAGATGAAAGAATGGAAATTGTCATAGTTTCTGATCATCTGCAAAAGAAGAATTTTACTAATTCTGAAGAAATAAAATGGGAATTGTTCATGCAATTGTGTTTCCAACAGATTTCTAGATAAACCAGATTATTTTGCTATAAAAAACACAATAGACACAAATATATGTTATATTACTAATACAAGACATGGGGTGTTACTTTGAGATCTGAGATTTCAAACAGCTTTTGCAAAGAAGGTCATCATCATTATTTTCTTTCTCCAAATAATGATGAAACTTGGAAACTGTTCATTTTTATAACAGTGAAATAATATGATTCAAGGGCTTAAAAGCAGATAAAACAAGATGAAAGTAGACAATAGACAAAATAAATCCAATGCCTTCAGCTTATTAGAAGTGACAGAGAAATAAACAGTCGCTCATTACAAATAATCTAGGGACCTGTTAGAAAAGTTTAGCACATAAAATGACACTTCCTACTACTTCTGCATTGGTAAACAGATCTGCTGCATATTGCCAGTAGCATTTGCATTTATCTAAAGCACTCTGAAGAAAAACATCCAAAGCCTTAAGTGTTTCAGAAAAATTCTAATTTCTTATGTTTCTTAACCAAGGTGGAGAATATTGCATGTGAAATTCCCAATCACCATTAATATCAATGTACATTTGTATTATCTGGTATAAATATAGTGTTCATAACCTTTCAGTATTTGTGTTAAATAATGAAAGATCAATACATCATTTAATTAGTAATGTAATATGTTAGGATGACCACAAAGAAGTTGGATAATTGAAAGATATTTGCAGATGAACAGGTATAGATATAATGACCTGTTGGGCGGGGGATGGTTTTTTTGTATGGACTTTTCTTTCCATTTGTGGTTTTTTTGAACAGAATTTAACTCCTATTCTAAAAATAAAAAGTACAGACCAGAAAATAATAAAAAAAAAGCTGCGCATTATGGAAGACTGCATTTTGCAAAATCAAATCAATTTGTTTCAACTTTTCCATATAATCAAACCATACCACTAACGTTGGCCTAATCAGTATTAATCATGATTACAGAATTTACTTCAAGTTATTGAAAGTCATTACGTAAGTGCATGAATGATTGTACTCATTTTTATTGCAAACGTACAACTTCTTATAAAATATTTAATCCAATAAAACTCTTTTCTAAAAATCATGGAACATACACTGAAAGCATGGCAACCTAATAAATATCTGAATAAGGTCTCTTTATAAGCAAAGAACTTTTGACATAAGTGAAGTGTACTCTGAAATTATACTTGGTTATGTTCATTTTCTTTGCACCTACTAAAGGCATAAACTTTCCATCCCTCCTACAAGTTGGAATCATCCTATGCTAATGTAAAATATAAAAGAGTATTATCAGAAAAGATAGCGTACTATAGAAACTAGTGTTCATTTAAGCATAAAAAATTTTGATATTTCAATATCTTCAAATAGTGAAATTTCTTTCATATTTCAGTTCTTAATATTCCATTCACAAACATAAAATTTCTAATGAGGTCTATGGCCTAGTTGAGGTGATCTGTACTCATAAACGAGATAAAGATCTTATTCAAACCTTTTTCTTCTGGAACATAAGATCTCTTTGTGGGTCTTCAGTGTAGTTCCTAGCTTGATTTAAAACAGTTTAAGGTGTGTCAAAAAATAATGTGAAAGAAAAAATTCTGAAAACTATTCATCTCCCCAAAAAGAAGTAAAAGTCTCATTATCCTGCAACATTGTTAATAATTTCCTCCTGTTTTGAGAGCATTGCTAGGATTCTTAATAACCAAATACATATTACAGTCTGGAAAGGAGCGTACAAAGTGGGGAAATTACAACAGAAAACATTAATTTTTAACCTGTCTAAACAAATGTGTAATTTTGAGCAAGTGATATTTTTCTAATATAAAAGGTATACATTCTTTATTATATGGTTTAAAGTAAGCATGAACACTCTTCCTCCCTTAACCACTGTGCATTTGTGTTTTGTATATCCTTTTTATCAAAAAAATAATCTAAAAAGTAAGATAACTCAGTAATGTTTGATATTCCCAAGGTTGGCAATATAGAAGATTAACATTAACTATTACTGAAATCACTGAATTGAATAGTTTTATATCTTAGTAATTGCCTTGTAAAAAATCTACTTGATAACTTCTACTAAAGGATTAAATATGCTGCATGACCTAAAGGACTCTATTATTTACTTGCATGATGTGCACTATATTAATATGACAGAAAATATTTCGTAGTTCCAAACCAAAAGTTTTATTTCCACATACGAAAATTTGAATATTTTAATACCTTTTAATCAAATGCCACTTGAAGGAACAAACAGCAAAACCAAACAAACCCCCCCACATTAATAGATTCTTTAAATACTTTCTTCAACATACAATTGTGAACTTTCCCAGCTTACAGTTTATACAAGTTCAGAATGTAGCTAAAAAGATGAGGCTGCTAAAACTTTCAGTTTATACATATATATACATAGAAGCACATATATACATGTCACTCCTCACAGGACATTCCTTCCAGCCCTTTCACCAGCTTTGTTGCTCTCCTCTGGACGCATTCAAGGACCTTCACATCCTTCTTAAAATGTGGGCTCCAGAACCACACACAGTACTGCAGGTGAAGCTGCACCAACGCTGAATGCAGCGGGATAATCACCTCTTTTGACCACCTGGTTATACTGTGTTTGATGCACCCCGGGATGTGGTTCGCCACCTTGGCTGCCAGGGCACACTGCTGACTCATATTGAGCCCCTAGATCCCTTTCTGCAGGGCTGCTCTCCATCCACTCCTCTCCCAATTTATACTTGTGCACCAGCATTTGCTCTTGTTAAATGTCACCCCATTAATCATAGCCCAATCCTCCAATCTGGCTAGATCCCTCTGCAAGGCCTCTTGTCCCTCGAGAGAGTCAACAGCACCTCCAAGTTTGGTATCATCAGGAAACTTGTTAATGATACATTCAACTCCTGCATCTAGATCACTGATAAATATATTGAACATAACTAGCCCTAGAATTGAACCCTGAGGAACACTGCTGGTGACTGGTCACCAGCCAGATGTAGCCCCATTCACTACAACAATATGACCCCTGCTGTTCAGCCAGTTCTTCACCCAGAGCACGATGTACTTGCTTATCCCACAGTTGGACAACTTGTCCAGAAGGATGCTGTGAGGTACAGTGTCAAAAGCCTTACTAAAATCCAGAAAAACTACATCCACCACATTCCCTTCATCCATTAGGGGGGTGACCTTATTATAGAAGGATATTAAATTAGTTGAACAGGACTTTCTTTTTGTGAACCCATGTTGACTGTGCCTGATGATTGTATTGTTCTTTAAATGCCCTTCAATAGTACCCAGTATGATCTTCTCTACAATTTTTCCAGGAACTGAGGTTAGAGGTCTGTAGTTCCCTGGGTCTTCCCTCACATCCTTCTTGTAGATCGGAATAACGTTGGCTAGCTTCCAGTCAGGGACCTCCCCAGACTCCTAAGACCTTTGGTAGATGATCAAGAGGGGTCCTGCTGTAACATCTGCTAAATCCGTCAGTACTCTGGGATGGATCCCATCAGGCCCCATGGACTTGTGAACATTCAGCTGATACAGCTGGTCCCTTACAATTTCAGTGTCCACAAATGGAAAGTCACTGTTCCTGCACTTGTGGTCCTCTGACTCAGAGGACTGGGTAGCCCAAGGTCTGACTGAGGCAAAAAAAGCATTGAATTCCTCTGCTTTTTCTTCATCCCTATTAGTCAGATTATCATCTTCAACAAGTATTGGTCTAATGTTTTCTTTAGACCTTCTCTTGCTATTAACATACTTAAAAAAGCATTTCTTGTTGTCTGACACAACACTGGCCAGTTTCAACTATTTGAGCTTTGGCCTTTCGTGTCTTCTCCCTGCATATACAAACCACAGCTCTGTAGTCTTCCTGCGAAGCCTGACCTTGTTTCCAGAGATCGTGCTGTTACTGCTAAAGTTTTGCTGAAAACATTTCTTTGTATAAGTCAATTAAATTATTTCCTAATTTTCAAGTCTTCTAATTAACAAATGCATTTTCTCGTAAAAACTTTAAACAGTACTAGTGAATACAGACAGTATTTTTGAATTATAATTTTCTATTCAATTCTAAAGTGGAGCAAAGTATTATAAAATTATGCTAAACTGGTAAAATTCTCTCTAGCAAGGAGTAAAGGAAGAGGAGGAAACTTATCTATCATTCTTTATAATATCATCTTCTCTGCTAGAAAGCTAATACAAGGAAAGATAAAAGACAAGAAGATATCCTCTTCTTTGCTAGTCTTCATATATGCAAATTAGTTAGGCCAGATGGTACTGAATGAGTGCCTTTATCTAATATGACTGCAGCATTCAATTTACTCCTCATTTATCACTTTGGTCTGCATTGTCCATGCTATGTACCCTTCTGCATCAGAACCAGTGCTGACGGATCCAGTTCCAGAGAAAACATAAAAAGGCATCCTGCTTTTTGAGATTCAGTGTGTCTAGAAGCTCAGCGCTGTTTCACAGTTCTGTGCCAGCTACTGCATCTTTCCAGGGACTCTACTTCATTCAGTTGCCGAAAAGACTGTCAACTGTATGGAAGAAGAAACAATCCCAGCCTGCTTTAATACATCCATCTAAGGCAGTATAGACATTAATGGAGGTTCTTGTCCTTCCAGGACTACAAGTGCAATATTACCAGATCTTTACATGGCCTCAAAATAGGATGTTTCTGTATAAAGTTTAATCTTCTCACTTTCTAGATACACAGGGTATGACGAAGTCATCACTGAATATATTTGACGAACCCTATGTATCACAATTGATTTTTCCCCTCTTCTCTTTATCAGGTTGCTCCTATAGCCAAGAGAGTTATGTGATTTTTCAGTTGCCAACATGTAGACTTCTGGTGTCCTTTGAGATGTCCTAGGGTTGGTTGCCTGTTTGGCCTCTAGCTGCAATCCAGAAGGGTTAATAGGTCTGTGACCTGTCTGTGAGCACAGTATAGATGTCTCTGGTATCCCAGGTTTTCCCAAAGGGCACTAATACCTACATGGGGGCTCCTGAATTCAGCCCTTGGTGTCCTCGGTTCTTGTTGATGAGAAGTAAACCTCAGATGTGCTCAGTATTCTGCAGACTTTTCTTTTATACAATGTTATTATACAACATTATAAAATAAGTCATAGCTATTCTGAAGCAAAGGACAGCTTGAAGAATGTCACATTCCACTATTATCATATGCAATATTTTGAATTCCAAAATTTAACTTAATGGTATTTCACATTTTTAATGCTAATTGCTTATGTTTTCTTAAAAGGTATCTATATTTAGTTTTATTTATACAAATATATAACAGTGAATCCAAACAGATACATAAATTCTATAATTGCAGTAGCTTGCATCAAAAATAATACAGTTGATGGTGAAAATATAGAAGTTGATTTAAGATGTGCTTGAACATTTTGATCAGAAGGTAAATTTGCGGTCAAAATATTACCTTGGACTTTATTTCTTTAAAGCAGATGAAATACTAAGATTTATTCATCTTTATACTAACTAAATTTAGGAACAAAAAGAGTTTTAAAACATGATCTAGACTCTTAAATGTTAGAAAAGGAAGCATGTTTTGTCTGTCTGTCTACTTCATTGTTTTCATAACCTTGCTTGTCTATAGAAGTTATAATGAACCTGCTAATGCAACACATGTATTATTTATCTGAGCCCTTAGAGATAGTTGAACTATCGTAGCATTAAACATTTCAAATGAGATATTTTATCAAAATTCATTTTATTTTTATACTGCATCCTAATTCTTTAAAAGAACCATGTAATGTACTCCAAATAACTAGAAAAACAAATATCTGAAAAATGAGTTATTATTAGTTTAAGTTTCCTAGTTGTTAGAATTTGTTATAGAAGAGACATACTTGTCAGTAAACATACTATAAAGCTTATGTACTTTGACATTCAATATGATGCAGGGAGGTACATATAAACTTATGGAAAACAAATATAGGTTATAAAAGATCTACTTTTTAAAATGTAATGTGTGGAAGTCATTGTTAACTATTGCAGTAGAAAACACCACAAGTAGCACAGACTTTTTTCTTTTTGTCCAAAGAAATTATATGGTAGTTTTAAAAACACAACTAAATATTTTAGATTCAATTCTTGAAGTTGTAATACATATTATATATTGACTTTGAGGAAATGAGAAATAACATGCTGTATTAATAAAGAAGAGGAGCTGGGCCCTCCAATAATCTACTTAACATTCTCAGCCAGGTTTTATAAGAGGAACTAGGGGACTTGTGCTCCTCCTGCAACCATCTGGGTCTGCTTCACCCATCTTTTCTTCCTTCTGAAGCAGTCTTACTTCTATATTTTTAGACATAGTCGGCTCCTCTTCATTGTCTTTAAGCCCTAGTTTCCTACTACCTGCCATATAGGTCCTGCCACCCTTTATCTGAACTTTCTAAAAGTACTGAGTAGTTTGTTGTAAGGGGACCTTCTTGGTTTGTGTAATATTTTTTTTGCTCTTTGTTAGAGTTTCTCATGTTCAAAGTACTTTAGATGTACTTTCTGTATGATTAGTTCTCCCACTAGCTGAAAATGCCACTTTACTTCCACAAAGAGAGAGAGGTTGAGCATCTTCCCTGCAGACCGAAGAACTTCTGTAAAAAAAGATGTTGGACAACAGACCTTCTTTTGGTCCCATACATAGCACCACAGGAACATATTCCTTGACCATTTTCAGTATGTAAGAATTAAAATGTGACTTAGACAACATGAAAAAAATTGCACAACATCTAGATGAAATTCCAAATGTAATTGTTTTAAAAAAATTGATGTGTTTGCAAGAGGGAAGAGTTTGCTAGACTTACTTTTATGGGCTATTATAGCAAATGCATAAAATAACATAATCTTTTAGGCTTATTAAAAAGATTTGCATGAAGAAATGTTATTAAATGGCATAAATGACTAACCTGTTCCTGAGGAAGCACAAGGGAACTATTTTTTTTTTTTTTCAGTCTAGCTATATCTCAAAGTATATTTCATGCCTCTTAACAGAAGCCAAATATTAAATGGCTCAAAAGTAAATTAACTGCTTAAAAATGTGATTATTTACCTTACTTATTTGTAAATCAGATACTATATGTGCAATGAATAGACAAATGAATTCCATCCTGTACCTACTTAATAAGTTATTATACTGATTCTAGTAGAAACTGGACATAACATCATTTTGAATAATACATTATCTTAATATTTATAGATTTTTCATTATTCTATTGACCGCCTGTTCAGTGCCCTATCATGAACTCTACATTCTCAAACACAACATTATGTTACTTTTCTGACTGGATAGTGAATACTAAATTCCTTTAGTATACTCACACTATTGAGGAAAAGACCAGTAGCAACCTGAATATTATTTTGATCCTTTAGTTTCCACTGGCCATTACAAAACAAAGAGTATTTTGGGTCACAAAAAATAAACCAGAAATACTATATGGGGCTTTTTGCACACACTAAATTTTTTGATGTCTTAACTATTATTCTTGTGTATTATTAATAAATAAAACTTTCAGATGTGTTTCTTACCTACACGTTCAAGTAATAGATCAGTATATAAATCTGTACTTTCACAAAAATAATATTCATAGCCTAGTTGAGTTCTGGCTTTGATTTGTACCCAGGTTTCCTAAAGAACTTTTTCTATGCACAAGAGATGTACCATGGAGTCAATGTCAGCAGTTTTCCCATTATTTCCTTGATGCTGCAGTTAAGTATATGTATTGAAGACTTCTGTATCATCCCTCTAAGTAGAGACAGCAAAAACTAGACTTTTCTAAATGCAAAAGGTCTATTGTTTTCCAAAATTCATCCACTAATGTCAGTTTTGTTCTTTTCCTTAAAATCAGTATAGGTATAAGCAAAGTTTAAAGAAACTCTTCATTATAAAGAATGAGATTCCTGTAATGTTCTAAACATGTCAGTCACCTGCCACAAAAAAACGTTCAAATGGAAGAGAAAGTAATCTTCATGAGAAAGGTAACAGATAACAGTATTTACAGATAAAAAATAAAGGTATTTTGTTATTCCCTAAATTAAATGCAATTCATCACTGTGGTATCTAAGCAAACAACAAATGCTTTTTGACTGAAAAATCTTTAACTTATCTGCAACATAGTAGCTTTCTACTGTTTACTCTTACTCAAGTGTATTTTCTTTCCTTTAAATGTTAAAAATAAATCCAGATGATAAAAAACAAGCTAGAAGAAAGAAATTTCTGTTTTAATGATTTCTATGTTAACTCCACTGATGTTATTGTTGGTATTAAGACAGATGAATACATATTTTATATGTGAATCTCAGAGGTTTCATACATAAAATGTACCCAAGTAAGTCTTTAAGTTAGA
>WAAD01018799.1:22884-36192 GCA_013389945.1 Fregata magnificens
CCAAATTCTTACTGTGTAATGATTGATTTGTAAATAAAGGTTTTAAGGTAGTTTGTAAATTGTAGCAAGAGGTTTAACTAGGTTTGCTTTTGTAATTAAAAAAACTTCCCATTCACTTCAAGAATCTTTTAACCATTCCCAAGGTAGTTCAGAAAGCTCTGTGATCTAACAAATCAATACACAGTTTAATAGAGACAATACCAAGTGACTGAGGTACCAGATTCCTTAGTAGTTAGATGACCAAAGCTTTTACTTATAAGGCTAATTTTTAATCTTGTGCTACTTGTGTCCGATTAAACTAATGCAGTATACAAGGGATTTATATTCATAGGGCATTTGTGATTTGCCAGCCAAAATAATTGTCAAGCAACAACTATCTGAAAAAGAGAAAAAGAAAAAAGAACTGAAGTTGCAATCAAAATCTTTGTATTATATCACTGTTTTTAAGATCATGCCCCATTCTCCAATATCATAAGATAATTCTTCAAAAATTCCTTTTGCAACCTCACATTCAGCATGGAAACTTAACTATAATCATGTCAGCATACTTATATAAGAGTAGATAGATTCAATAATGACTCTTTCAAGTGAAATACCTCTCAACTTCTGTGTCAAAGCACACTTAAAGTCTTTCAAGTTTATGGGGGAAAAGAAAGTGAGGCTTTCCCATTTTGGTATACAATCTTTTTGGTTCCTCTTTCTTCTGAGAATAAATAAAATAAAAAAAATTCAAAAAGACCAACTCACATACAACACTGCTACAAATCAATCATTATATAAGAAATATTAGGACCAGGCTTCTGTATAAGCTAAGCAAATTAGTATCTTTCTTCTATAACTGAAAACCAAACAAAGCTTGAAAGGGTGTTAAAAGCTGTTTAAGGGACAGTGGCCCATTTCAGAGGAGAATTACAGTACTGCATAGCCAAGTTTTTCCCTCACTGTCAGTAATTGTCTGTAGCACAGTTCGTCTTAATTCTGGAGAGGAAACCTAAGAAAGTCAGGAGATGACACCAGTTCTGAGCCCTTATCTTTTCCTGGCTTGACCACCTGCACTAAAAACTAGCCTGACAAACAGGGTAAAAATGCTTCCAATTACCCAGACAAACCTAAAAGAACCATTTTCAACTAATTCTGTCACAAAAGTCTTTTAGAGCCCACAACAAAACACCCTTGGTTTCTGAAATCTGTTACTGCAGGTTTTCCTACAGTAGCTGTGAAGATTTAACTTGTCAGCAGACTCTTCTTTTTTAGAAATTGTTACTTGAGTGGCCACTAAATATCCAGGGCTCACATAACTTATACCAATCCAAAATATGAAATGGACTTTTAGATGCATATATACATATACATGCAAAGTTAATTAATTAATGTAATAACAGATTAACCTTTGTGAGTGTTTATATAAACACACATTTTATTTATACACGTGAACAAGCTGGGTAGAATAGATGGTTTACAGCACACTGACTTCTATTATTTTTCTGTTAGCTTTTGAGTTATCATATAGACTACAGTGTAAACTTTTTCTTCATTTCTTCAAAGCTCCTTGGAAAAAATTCCTTAAATATCACTGTTCATAAGGGCAAGACTAATCTATTCCTTGTCCTCAAGTTACCACAGCCATTCTTCATTTTTACTTGCTTTTTCTTTATTTTTTTTTTTTCTAAATATCACTGATGGTACTCTGAGTTTGAATATTTATAACGAATCACGTACCCTTACTTTTGTAAGAAATGGAATTAAAGAAATTCCTGGAGATACTTTGTACTGATCAGTAAAGACTGAATTATATCATCACTACTTCTAACAAATAATATGTTACTACAGATGCCAAGATAATCAGTTTCTACAAGACCTCTAACATAGTTGGACACTGTTCCAATGGCTAAACATTGCACAGCTACAACCTACATTGTTTCCTACTTCAGAGGAAGAACACTTCCTACTTCTGAGTTGCTCAGCAAGCACAGGACTTTTCCAGGCTGGCCATTATGAAGCATCCCATAGTTTCTTTTTCTTCTCTTTCTGAAGAAAACATTTCTTCCCATCTGCATGTCTATGAAGTTTGTCCTTCTCTCCCACTACTTTTTTTTGCCACTTATCTCTCACGGATGATTACTCTGGCCTCCCCACCAGAACTTGGTTTTCTTTATCTATTACTTAACAGCACTTTCAGATCACCTCCATCTTCACTTACTTTCCAAGACTTAAGGTTAGGTCTTCTGGGTTTTCCTGTATGAGTTCACAACCTTTAATACCTGAAATAGATTAGGAAGATTTATTCTTTTTACAGATTTAGTTCTAACAGAAGGTCATCTCTACAGGAGTAAAACACTGAAAGACTGAATTCAGTCATGGTAGATGAAAGAATTTTCTTTAACAAAATTTGCTGAGAACAATTTTTATTTTTTTCGCCAAAAACAGAACTCAGAAGTTTCAGGCAAATTTTTACCTGGCAGTTATTTAAACTTTAAGGAACAGAAATGGCTGTTCATCACAGCTATGCTATGATGTCTGTTTCAGCAGGTTCCTGACTGTAAGGTAGTGGGAGGTAGGAGAATATTCTGAAGATGCATTGTTATATGCCTACTCTTTTTTTTAAATAATCTTTCCTAGACATCTAATTCTGGCCACTGCTGGAAACAGTACAACATTTTTATGTTCTTACAGCGATTAATGAATGACTGGTGTTTCTGAACATTTTAAACAGGTACATTAAAGTTTTCATTTTTAACTGTATATCAAGCTTGTCTTATTGTTGCTAACTAAGCTATTTGCTGTCAGTACATTATATTTTGGATTTTTTGGAAGACTAAGGCATTTGTTATATAAATGTTTAAATAGTTGTTCATAATTCCTATATATTTAAGTATAGGCATTTTACTTTTTTAATAATGAAAAAATATTCCACATAGACTGAGATTAAATTTCTCAGGCTCCATAATTAAAGAAAATAACAGGTTTTTTTCTGTGATGCACTGAAAATGCATTCACCAGTCACCAGAGCAGCTCTTCAGTTAGAACGGTCATAAATTAAAAGTGAATTTTTGGAGATTTGCCAAAACTCTAACGGGTTTGGTTTTGTTTTAAAAAAAGAGATAATGCAGATTAGCCGGGAACATTTTATTAGAAAAAAGAATAATATCTGTAGTAGCAAAGAAAGAAAATGTATCTAGGATGACATGGAAACATTAAATACAAGCAGATTAATGTTGTATAGATCTTTATATTCAGCAGTAGCATATTTCTGAACATTAATTTTCAAGGGGCTTTTATATTACACAAAGGAAATAGGTAGAATTATTTTTATTTCCCATGTGTTTAACATTATGGTAAATATTTCTTTCAATAAACATTTGACATTTTCAAGGCAATGAAATATGACTTCTGGAGCAGGACTGGCTGACTTTTAACACTAATTTCTGATAACTACTTTATCACAGCCTGTTGTTCTACCAATTTTGGAATTAGTATTCTTCATGTTTTCTCATTCTCATTGAGATGATGTATGTTCATCAGACTATTGTATGACAAATTGCTGGACTGCGTGAGGACACAGCCTATAGAGAGAATGTACAGACTGAAAAACTTACATTTTTAATCTAAATAAAGTCTTTGAAAATCTCTTTAGCTGCATGCAGCTATTATGACATGTACCGATTTTGGGACTTTCACTTCACGAATGTCTCTTTTCCTCCAAGTCTGTATGTCTGCCTTCTAGGTGTATGCCTCACAACTCTTCAAACTGTGCTCACAGTTTTCCTTGCCCTGTTTCTCTTCACTTAGATTACTGGGGCGAGAGAATTGCTTTATTTTTTCTTTAACGTATTTATTTTGGACATCATCCTTTTCATTTTCATTGCTCTCTACAACTACCTGAAAGGAGGTTGTAGTGAAGCAGGTGTTGGACTCTTCTCCCAAGAAACTAGCGATAGGACAAGAGGAAATGGCCTCAAGTTGCATCAGGGGAGGTTTAGATTGGACATCAGGAAGAATTTCTTTACCAAAAGAGTGGTTAGGCATTGGAACAGGCTGCCCAGAGAGGTGGTGGAGTCGTCAACCCTGGAGGCGTTCAAAAAAGGTGTAGACGTGGCACTCCAGGGCCTGGTTTAGGAGTCATGGTGGTGTTGGTTGATGGTTGGACTTGATGGTCTTAGAGGTCTTTTCCAACCTCAATGATTCTATGATTCTATGATTCACATTTTAAGAAGCAGAAAGGGAAAGGTCAGCTCAGTTCTGACTATGTGGCATCTTCATATCTTCTTTTTTTTTAACCTTTCTTTTTTCATATAGCAGTGCCTTTCTCTGCATATAGCTTCACTCTTCCGTGAGTAATGTTTTCATTTCTTCTCTATGTCCTAAGCAGGGAAGAGCAGGTCTATTTTAAGAGACATCCCCTTTACGTTGGGTTAATGGTGCCAGAGGATGTTTGTAGCAGATCTTTGGCTCCCTCTTGTCTCCATCCTGAGTGCCCTACCATTTTCTTTATCCTGCAGAAAGCCACTTTCAAAATCCCAGTGACTATGGAAGCCTGTATGTATAAGGACACTGACATCTGGTTTTGAACCAGTGCCTGTAGACTGAATGCTCATATGGGAAAATCTTTGCCCGAAGTATTGCTGATATTCTGACCTTAGCAGCAGAGGCTTGCTCCGACCATAATCCTCACTGAGCACTAAGCCTCACTAAGTCAGCGATGATGGTACCTATAGCCGATTTTTTTCTTCAGTGACAGAGAATTTAGCTCAAATCTGGGACTGTCATTATTTTTTAAAGGCAGAAAATTACAAGAAAAAAACAAGGAACTACAGCCTCTTTCTGTGAAGCCTGAGAAACTTGTCCTTCTGGAATATCTGAGATCATACTTTTCTTCATTCCTACAAATTCTACACCATTATGTGCTGCATCACTTAAAGACTTTTGCTTCAGAATTGCTTTCTTCTTTTTAGGAGTCTTATGTAATCTTAATTTTGGAACCATACTGGTTTCCAGAAGTTCGCAGGTATTGCATTTAAGTGATTGGTCATAAGAGAAATCTTCTTCAGAGTCTTCTGGCTGTGTGTTCTGGCCTCTTATGGCACATGCAATTTCATGCATCCAGGGTTCAGAGTTCTTCTATGAAAGTGTGAATGATGTTTTGCTCTTTAGAGATTTTCTTTCATCGTACTATAAAATCACTGATTATCATGTTCATGCTAGACATGATGTAAACATTTAAGTAAATTAAGTACAAGTAAATGTGTACAAACCTTTGATTAATAATGCAAAGCTACTTCTCACTAAACTGAAGAATTTCAAAATGTGTTTTCAAAATGCACAATCTTTTTCTGCCCTCCTTCCCCCTGTCAGAGGCCTCTGTTAGCTATTAAGAGCACTGAGAGGAGCTGACAAGCAGAGTCACACCACAACATCATAAGCACACAGTAGGGTACTAGCGTTCTCTGTGGACATTCCTAATACAGATCTCCATCTTAGATGTTTGCAAAGCATGCTCTAGTATGATGTGTAAACAAGCAAACCATTTCTAAAAACCACATGACTGACAAACATTCATTACTGTGTGTTGATTGATCATTAATTATATTATATTGTCCCAAACATTTGAGTGTATATAATTAGTTTTTGTCTTGACTAGGTTACATCGTTTTGGTAAGAAACTCTTTGATTTATAAGTCACCAGTAAGGGAATATCCCCATCATATCAAAGCTTAATTAGCCTAACTTAAAAAATATACACTGTATTACTCATGTTGCAATAAGTAGACTTCCACTTGAAGTCTATTTTGTCCTGCATCCAATACCAAAAGCCTGTGACCTTTCTTGCTTTCTTCTAGTATCCCTGGGTTCCTCAAAATTCTATGTGTCTAGATCACTAGCCTTTATTTATTACTGACTTACAGTAAATAACTAATCTGAAGTCTTGCTTTGAAAAGAAACAAAAACATATTATCAAACACTGTTCAGTAGCTTAAGCTCATTTAATGATAAGCTTCTATTTTAGTTTGTTTGTAGGCATTATTCTTAATCTTCCAATCTGGCCAATATTCTGCTCAGTGCTCCAGGCACACAGTTTTAGTAGAATTCCTTATAGTAGACATATCCCAGCTTGTGGCAGCTGGAAAGCTACCCTTAACTGGGCCTTTCTGACTGAAGCAGTTAAACCTTGCTTTTAATTTCAGCAATAGCAGCTAGCAGTTCTCTGTTAATCAGAGGTTGCAGTTGTTTTGTCTAGCACCCCTTTTTAAAAACTGGAGTATCTTCTGGTTTCTTGTTGGTCTATATTCCTTATATACTCTTTCCATCCAGTCTCATACTTTAAACAAATTCTTTGCAGCTCTAGTCACCTAGGGTTATGGCTTAAAATTGTCAGGGTGAAGTGACAGGAGAAGCAAGCAGACACTAGAATCCTATGCCTCAGATTCAGAAACGAATGGGTTTATATCTAGGGCTCCAACATGGACAAAAGTAATTGAATGCTGGTGGTTTAACAAGCTATTGCCTGCCAGCTGAGCTTCTGCAAATGTGCATATGCATTCTATTAGCATGGCCCAATTAGCTGAAACCCCTGCCACTGGAGTTAGTTCTGGTGAATAGTTAGTTCTGGGAAGTTTATAGGAAAGGTCTCATTATATTGTATTATTTGCAGAATGAATTTTTTGTTTATGGACTGGGCGTCCACAGTCTTAGGCAGTGAGTATAGAAAAATTATCATTAAATAAATAAAAATGTTAGGAGATTTATGTTGTTTTCTCCCTTTCTCCTGAAATTATCTCCAATTATTCTGAGGCTATAATTGGGAGCTGACTTGCAAAATGGGACCTNTAGCAATTTTTTCTTCCTAAACTGGAGAATATTTCTTTATTGTTATCAGGACAAGAAAATATAAAAACCGACAAAAAATAGTAATTGTCTTTTGGAATTTAATACCTGAACTTATCTTGTCTATAAAAGGACATATTTAGTATTTGACTTTATATATGTAATTAAACACAGCTTTAAATCTCTATCTGGCTTTAAACAGAGTCATAGTTCTGTTGGACTACACTTGTTTAAGGCAGGCCATTGCTTAACTGTGTTACTGGACTGAAACCATCATGACTGGAAATAACTATCCATCTATTCTTTTAAACAGTACTGCAATGCATTTTAACCATTTTTTCCACTAAACAAGTTTTACTTGCCTTTTAGTAGCAGAACACAGAAAGGAGAAGGGCAAGTTCTCTCAAATCAGAGACATTGTCGGGTTTTTTTCAAACTAACCATGAAGGAAAAATCATCAATGAGTGCAAGCTGATAGTTTTAGAGTCTAAGAGCTTTATGTAGCTTCAGCAGCCATACGATAAACTTCTCTGTACTCCTGATATATACACTAGTATGCAAACACCATACAATAAAGACGCTGTCATAAGACTGCTAGGTCAAGCACTGCAGGATTAGAAAATGATTGAATTCCAGTTCTTTAAAATCTTAATTTGGTTCCCTCATGTTCACTCTATGATACATTCTTCAGTTGCACGATCACCTACTATTTTTCCACAGTGTCGACCTAGACATACTTATAGCACAGAAGGTAACAATGCATTCTTTAGGTTTAATTTTGCTGTTGTGTGGACATGCAATTTACCATATGCCAATCAAAATCCCACTCTACAAATAAGGAGTAATAATGGTAGCATGTTGTTATGGGGAAGTCAAAAATACCTAATGGTTGTAGTGAACCAGTTTAAAACAGATGTCACCAAAAAAATACTGTATGATTTTGAAGACCTGAGTAAAGAAAATGGGATTAAAGGTAAAGTTTTAGGCTATAGTCTTCAGAACAGATCATATGAAATTTGTTTTAAACTGAAAATTCATCATTGGAAACAACAAAAAATTATTAAGACCTGAGTGTGCTAGTCAATTTCATGATGATGTTTATAATTCACCAGTATGATATAACTTCACATAAAGTAAAATAATGTGATGGTGTAGGAAATGAAATGTTTCCTACTGTTTGGAGGAAATTTAGGCAAGGCCTTATACGGTTTTATCATATCAGGAGGGGTAAATAAAATTTCCTCCATTATCATATAATCTTTTATGTTTGAACTATGAACCTAAAAGAAAGATTCAACTTTGTATATTTAGATGGTCAAGCACCTAGTCACCACCATTTTATGTAGGGGAGAAGACTGTGCATTTTGGGTTTGGGTTTTTTTTTCCTTGTGGTAATATAGCTATTGACTCTAATTACAACAAAGCAGGAACAATAATTTCAAAAATCATTAGTAAAGTACATTAGAAAAGAAGATGGAGAGATTCTATGAAGCAGAACGGTGGTTCTTACCTTCACTTTTTACTACTGTGTTAATTTGATAAATGTTTACTTATGGACATGAGGATCTGATAAGCATGAAAATCCAGTTAGAAAAGAGAAACAATAAGTTCAGAAAATTTGGCCTCATATTATGCAACAATTGTCAGCAGCACCTCACTTTTTGAGGGACAGCTGTTTTACATGTATTTTCCTCTTGTGAGCTCTACCAATGGAAAACAGCTGTCAGGAAACACCTTGTTTTTTATCAAGAAATAGTAACAAATGAGGTATCTTATTCAGTTTTATTTAAAATGGTGTTTTGCAGGCCAGCAGGCATTTAATGTTATCTTTTTTATAGCTGGAATGTCAAGTATTGTGGTTTTATCTACCCGCTTATGCCATTCAACACTGTTCTCATTAAGAACTTCTTATGGGAGCAAAACTAGAACTTTATAACATTTAGAGGCATAGAACACTCTTCAGGAGGTTCAATTGTTCCATATCTGTGCCATATTGCATGACGTTTTCAAAGGAAAGATAAAAACTTTGATGTTTTAAATCACCTGTGAACAAAATGAGATAAATTATTTAAAACCTCTTATATTCTTATCTGAGAAATGTACCATAAATTTAAAACAGTTTACTACGCAAGAGGAAGAAAATTATCTTAACATTTGCCAATCTATCCAAAATGAAAATGTCCAATGTGTTACTATATGTAAAATACATAAATTGGGAAATTGTTTGGTCTTTCCATAATGTTTTAAAATATTGAAAATCACAGTTTTGTTTTTATTGAAAATAAGTAGGTGAGAAGTCACTGTCATCCATTATTATTCTCTGATACTGCTAACAGACAAGGAAAGAAACTGAATCTTTTTAAACACAATTAGTTAAACAAAACATTGTGAGCAGTTTCTGTAGTGCACAGCATGGCCTGAAGCCACATTCTGGAGTATAGAGGGCGGCAAGTATCTGTGCAGAGTTCGTGTTAGGTGGTTCAGTACACCTGTCTTTCACAAACAGCAGAATTCTAGTTGCCCCAAATTCCAAGAATACAGGAAGAGACCACTGTTGCCAACCGAGACACACAAAAAATGAGACAGTTTTAATTAGCATAGCTTGCAGCACTCATAATACAGCAGCTTGTCAAGTATTTTTAGATGAGCCAGAAAAAATGGCTCTTCTTTGGAATAAGAAATTAGATAACAATATAGAATGCAATATATTTTGTCACTGCAGTTCCTATTTTAAGGAACAAGACAAGCTATTTTTCTCCAGAAACTTCCATTTGTTAACCAACAGAAGTATAGTTGTGGGTTACACTGTGCACCTGGATAAGTAATCTGTGGAAAGAATAAAAACACCAGATTAAGGATATATGATCTACCAAAGCTATGACAGCAGCTAGAGATACCTTCCTGAATTCCTTGTCAATAGGTAATACTACTAAGTTATGTGTAAGTTCTTCCTAAGAGACATTCTTCTGGTGAAGTACTTACTTTACCAGAATTACAAGCTCATACAATAATGCATTTATTATCAAAACATAAAAAAACCTGATGGTTTGCTTTACAAAATAAATTCTTTTGTAATTACTGTAATATCCTAGTCTTATTTCTGCTGTTTTCCTGTGAAATATTCGGCAAAAGCATGATGTGGGAAAAAAGAACTCAATTCCAAATATAAAATGTTTTATAGCTTATTCTTTTGTATTTTAAAGGTAAAATAAATATACTTTCTAGTAAGGTTTATAAATATTACTATTATCCAAACAATGGTGGTTTGAAATGTTTCAGTCATTCCATAAAAATAATGCATTTAAATATTTTCTTTATTCTCAAGCGGAGAATAAGGCAGAGAGATCTTCATATACAATATAAAGGAAAGTATACATACATATGAAATAATTGTTACCCTTTTATTCATAAATTGCACTGTATTAAATAAGATACTCTAAGAAAGCTTTTGCTGAGATTTTCAAAGGCGGAAAGAATTAAGCATTGTATGTTTAGTTACTTCAGCAGCTATAACTTGTTAAGCGCCTTCAAATATTTCAGCTTTTCTGTNATTTCTGCTTTTATAGTATATTTCAAAATTTTTTGTTACTCACCTGTATAGCTGATAGGAATTTCCCGGAAATTATAAAAGGATAATACTAATTTATAAATAAGTTTTTTCTTGTCTAATTCTCTTTTCCAAAAGAAAATAGAATATAGGACTATGGATAGGAAAAAAAAAAAAAAAGAGCATATTTATTTCAGACAGAGTACAAGCCTTCTCTCATCAAAATCTCATTTACTTCAGTGTGACTAGAACTGCAACCATCTGCATATCGTTTCATTGTTATTCATATATTTTATTTGCCTTTACAGAATTGTAGCAAATTCTTCCAGCTATATATAAATCAATAATAATTCCAGGACATTCCCATTATGAATCTGTTACTTCCTTTCTGCATCATCACTTCACAACTTTAAGACTTCACCTTTACTGTGACTTCCACTGTAAAGTATTGACACATATTTTTAGAATGTAAATCTTAACTTCAGCATAGATTGGGTAGACTACAAATGGTGGTCACCAGACAGCAAAGGCAGATTTTTCAAACACATTATTTTCAGTACATGAGACTGCATTGCAGCCTCTGACGTGAAGAAGAATAACTCCAGTTATTTACAGGTGCTACATTCATGTAACGTGAAAGAATGGCACAGAATTCCACCACCAAATGGGCACAAGGCAGGAATTAACTGCATGTGTCTCATGCTCAAGGCTTAACACTTGTACATAGATTGAAATGTGGGATAAATTTTTTGGGCTTCTCTTTCTCAATTCCTTGATGACTATATTGTGATTATCACTAATGTAGGAGTGGAAATTTTTGTCCAAGCACACTTTCAGCTTACTTTGAATAATCACTGTTCATTTTTGCATTCAGTACTTGAAACTGAAAAGTCTGTTGTTGGCTTTGATGTTTCAATGACCAGGACCCAAGTGACTGCATATTTTAAAGTGGGAGAAAATAAATTTATATTTTGGAATGGGCTATTCCGTATTCCACTCATGTATTAAACATCATAAATGCAAAATTGACAGCACTTTGTAATATTAAAAAAATAAAAATTTTGTAAAATCATTCACTTGCATTACCATAATGGTCGTTCTTTTCCTGTATTGCCAACGAATCAGAAAAGTGAGTAGGATTCTCTAGCTACTAAGAACCAAAAATTAACCCCAAATTTCCATGAAAACAAACTTTTTTGCATGACTTGCACCCCAGCAGTACAAATACCTGTGTTAAAGCCTCTTCCAAACTACTTGGCAACAAGGATGATGCATATGATAGGTATTTTAAGTCACATGGACACAAAAGATGTCTCAGGAAACTACCTGAAAGACAGATTTCTTCTGTCTTGAAAAAATCTCCATAATGGAAATTGGAAATACAAATTATAATTCTTAATTGAATTTTGATTTTGAAACCAATTTTTAAAATATAAGAAAAAAAATTATGAGGAAAAACACAGCTGGAAAAAACATTTCTGAAATTGCTTTTTTTCCCCCAACCCTGAATAACTCAGTCTTCCCAGGAAATTGGCATAATCATTTTCAAAACTAACTATAGTTGTGGACCACTCAAACCTACCAGTTCACTGAATGTTTGCCAGAACTCTCAAAACATTGCACACACAAACTCACAAAGCCCTGAAAGCCAATACTTCCTCTTGCAGTATATGACAATAGGCAGAGTCCTGAAGACAGCAAAGCTTTTCTGGGTGCTCGGACTCAGCTCCATGGGAAAAAAAAAAAAAAAAGNATTCATGATTTGAAAGAATTTATAATTTAAAAAACCAAACAACCCAAACCCCACAATGCACATTGAACTTTCTTTAGTACTTTCATTTGCTCTGGATATTTTCAGGGGTCTCTTGCTATGTATTAATTAATAAATATTTACAGTCTTACTTTAACATCACAAATATCTGAGACAAGGAAATATTTACATTTCTGCTTTTATAGTATATTTCAAAATTTTTTGTTACTCACCTGTATAGCTGATAGGAATTTCCCGGAAATTATAAAAGGATAATACTAATTTATAAATAAGTTTTTTCTTGTCTAATTCTCTTTTCCAAAAGAAAATAGAATATAGGACTATGGATAGGAAAAAAAAAAAAAAAGAGCATATTTATTTCAGACAGAGTACAAGCCTTCTCTCATCAAAATCTCATTTACTTCAGTGTGACTAGAACTGCAACCATCTGCATATCGTTTCATTGTTATTCATATATTTTATTTGCCTTTACAGAATTGTAGCAAATTCTTCCAGCTATATATAAATCAATAATAATTCCAGGACATTCCCATTATGAATCTGTTACTTCCTTTCTGCATCATCACTTCACAACTTTAAGACTTCACCTTTACTGTGACTTCCACTGTAAAGTATTGACACATATTTTTAGAATGTAAATCTTAACTTCAGCATAGATTGGGTAGACTACAAATGGTGGTCACCAGACAGCAAAGGCAGATTTTTCAAACACATTATTTTCAGTACATGAGACTGCATTGCAGCCTCTGACGTGAAGAAGAATAACTCCAGTTATTTACAGGTGCTACATTCATGTAACGTGAAAGAATGGCACAGAATTCCACCACCAAATGGGCACAAGGCAGGAATTAACTGCATGTGTCTCATGCTCAAGGCTTAACACTTGTACATAGATTGAAATGTGGGATAAATTTTTTGGGCTTCTCTTTCTCAATTCCTTGATGACTATATTGTGATTATCACTAATGTAGGAGTGGAAATTTTTGTCCAAGCACACTTTCAGCTTACTTTGAATAATCACTGTTCATTTTTGCATTCAGTACTTGAAACTGAAAAGTCTGTTGTTGGCTTTGATGTTTCAATGACCAGGACCCAAGTGACTGCATATTTTAAAGTGGGAGAAAATAAATTTATATTTTGGAATGGGCTATTCCGTATTCCACTCATG
>WAAD01018799.1:43419-58634 GCA_013389945.1 Fregata magnificens
TTATTCCTTTTTTTTTCAGACATCCAATCATTTTTTGAAACGCTCTTGCATTCTATTAAATTTCCAAGAACATCTTGGAGTAGAAACATTGAAAAATTAGTATTTTGCTTAGGTTTGTGCTTTCAAGAATTAATACTAATAAAAGTGGTAAAGCTAACTGACATCTTGAAATCACTGCACTACATGTAAAATGCTTAGTTTTCATTTTAGTTATTTGGCATATTGACCAGAACAACTTTAAATTTCTCACAAATCTGTAGAATAATATAAGCAGTACATAAAACTTACTTTAAATAGCTCATCAGCATTTTAAAATAATTTATATCACTATTCAAGCATTTTACTGATAAAGCTTCATTGACACCCAATGTGGAAAGGCAGTGTTGAGGTCCAGTGTGTGAGCATTTATTTTGAGCATTGTAGACAGTTTGCTGATTATTAGCACATTATCGAGAAACAGCTGGAACCCTTACCACTTTGATAATCTCTCCAGATGTTCCTAAAATTGTTCAGCCAGAACTCTGACACAGGATAATCTAATGATTAGAACTTGTTCAGTCATGTTTCAGAGAAACCATATTAATATTTTATATCTGAGACAGGTTTCCTGTAAGATTTCCATAGATTACTTGGGTTCTCATTGCTTGGTTCTCTCTGTGTAAAACAGAGACAACAGCAGTTCCATATCCAAGATCTGTGTGAAAGCAGACACAAAGGTTAAGAGTGTTCTTGTAATACAGATAGGAGGACAAAAAATTATCATCTCTTAGTCAAGAGTTTGAGAAATAAGCTCCATTCAAATTCATGACATTCCCAGACCCAGTGTCTTCTTTCAGGCTCTTCAGAACTCAGCCATTAACGTTTTGCCCATAGAATGCCATCTATTTATCTTTCTCTTACAATTTTGGTATCCTCCAGTTTCAGTTCTGTGCCAGTACTTACCTTTCAGTCTGTGATGCTGATGTCTTGACTTTGCAGCTTTCCTCCCAAAATATCCTGATATTATCTTTTAATGGATCTTACAAATGCTCAGAGATTTATCCACTATTGTACTCTATCTTGTCCAATTAATTTAATTTATACATTATTAGTAGATCCTCACAACTAGGATTCTAACTCATATTGCTAGCCTCCATGTCTATTTTCTAGTCTATACTAAACTACTGCTTTTCAAACACCTGTCACTTTAATTACGTGTTCTGTGGCAGGTGGATACTTTCTACAGCAGGAATTGACATGCTCATTTTAGGCAAAAATGTGAATTGACTTTGTGATATAATAATGTTAAAAAAGGATGACACAGATACAAAAGAAAGAAAAGCAAAACTTTTGTTACAACTTTTTAAGAGAATTGCCAAAGCAATGATGTAATAAGGGAATGGCTGGATGTACAGGACAAGTAGTTCAAGGTTCATATCTCTCTTTCTATGCAAAATATTACCTGAAACATTTCTGGTTTGTTCTGTTCTGTTCTATTTTACCCTATTTGTTAGAGAATAGATAGCTTGACATGTACACACTGTCACTTTCATTATTTCAAATTCCATTCTCCAAAACCAATTATTCAGGGAGACATATTGTTTTAATGATATGGACACACAGGGACTAAGATAAGCTCAAGAAAAAAAATTTAATTTGTGAACTAATAAGGATTTGAATTTAAGCCTCCAGTGACAAAAGGGAGCATTTCTGGCATGCCATATTAATCTATATGTTGGATAGCAGTATCCCATAAGTAACGTTGTTATGTCGTGTTGTGATCCATGTGGTATTGGCAGTGTTTATTATATATATATAAACACTGAAAAGATGAGAGTTCAACTTTCAAGTTGCTGGAAAATTATTAATGTGCGAAATGTATTTGGCAATCACAATTAAAATATAAATGCTATTGCAGCTCAGTGATATATTTTTGAGGTTGTCGCTATCATTAACTCCACCATCCTCTTCACCTACTAGATTCATCATTCCTTTTTTTTCCTGCAACATCTCTTGACAATGACACCAACAGCATGGTAAAGTAACATTGTCATTCATAGATGCAAATGATTCAGGAAAGGAGGTCATAGTGATGAATAACACCAAACACTTAAGGCATCCTATTTTTAAATAACAAACTAAGTTAATAGGTCTCCTTATATAATGTTTATCATTACTGAAAAGTTTTTTAAATGACCTTCCAGTTTCTGGAAGGAAAATCTGAATTTTCAAGAACTAAAAGTCATACTATATATTTCTTCAGATTTATTTTTTTCCCTTGTCTATGCAGCCTTGTTTATTTAATGCTGTAAAAGTCTCAGTCAGATAGCACCTGAAAAAACAGAAATGTGTCACAAGAAACAAGAGGCACTAGATTACAAGTCTGTTTCCTAGTCACAGGTGTTTCATATTTTGTCCTTACTATAATCCAGTGTCATTTATTCTGACTTTATTGCTTTCTGACAATATATTACATTCAAATATAGCAGGAAATCCGTTAAGTCATCGTCTATTTCTTTTATGTCAATAGCACATTTTGACGGTAGAATGAATGACTGCAAATTAAGATTTTTCCCCATAAAAGCTTTTTCAATATCTACAGTTTCAACCACATACAAAATTCTTTATTTCTTGCCTTTGACCATTGTCTAATGTTATCAGAGTACTGCAAAATCTTATGAGCGGCTGAAATTATTTGTTCAAATTCAAGGCAAGACTGGTCCGTTCACTGGAGCTTTTTCAAGAACACGTATATAAAGTGTAGGAACATTTGTTATTGGTTAGGTTCTTTTCATGTTTATCTATCTTATGCATCATGTTTACACATTGTCAATGAAACTTATCTTCTGATACTTTGAGATAACAGTTGTCTAAAATGCTTTCATTTCTTTCAATATTACATATATCTTGATATTACACTTTCAAATCTGGCAACAATGCATCATCTGTTTTCTCTTGTCATCCACATTTTACTGTAAAAGTCAAAATGGTGTAAGCATATGGAATGATAGAAAATTAAATTGCAACAATATACTTGTGATTTTGACAAGGTCTTAATGGTCTTTGCATCTGTTACACATTACAAAGTGAGTGTAATAACTGATTTTCTTCTGACTTTATGCAAAATTTAGAATAGTTGGAAAAAATCTGTCAACATTATATGCTTGACTGATAGATTTAACTTGGCAAATAGTGCTGTTATCTTTATCAAAAAACATTACAATTATGAAGAAATTTGAAAGCATTGATAAATACAAACCAGAATCAGTTAGAGAATAATTTCAGGAGTACTTTTTAAAAGTGAATTATATCCTTGAAAGACAGTTTACTGCTTTAGTTTTTATGTTTATATAAATATTTATATATTTCTTTATCATATCAGTACAGATATCATACCATAGATTTTTATGTTAGAAAAGTAATTAGAAGATCCAGTCTAATGATTTTGTCTCAAAAGCTGTTTAACTATGCAATATTACATTCATATAAGACCCACTACCTTTTTTTACTGGGGCAAACATATTTCCAGTAATGTTTCTCATTTTGATTAAGACAAAAAGTGTACAGAATTCATCTCCTTCTTACTAAAGGATCTGTTACCCATTAGACATATGTTTCCTTCAATAAATTTGTCTAAATTTGGTTCTAGTTATTGATTCTTATTGTGTCTTTACAGTAAAAAGTCTTTTAGAATTTGTTTGGTTTTATTTTGTTTTTCTGGTGAAAGGAATTAAAAACTATGATCAAGTTGGAAAATTTTCTTACTGAAATAGATTAATTCATTTAAGTCTTTGATATATGGTTTTTTTCAGTGTTTTTATATCAGTTTTGTGCTTTTATTTGCACTCTTTCCTGTATTTTGTTATCTGAAAATGTAATAATAAAAATTCAATGAAAACGTTTACAAACGGAAGATTATGCCACTCTCTGTCCACACTGTTTTGTAGAAAATCACTCTGAATTGTTTCTTTATTCTGACTTAAATCTCTTCCAGAGTCATTACATTTTATGAATGCAATATTTGTAGATATGGCCTTCCTTTCCTGCTCCAAAGCCTATTTATTTGCTTTGGCTTTCTGTTTGATTGGCCTCAGCTAATCAAATGTTAAGGACACTTCACGATTGATCTATCCTTCTAATTCTTGAACATCCTAATAGTCTTTGTATGATCTATAAATTTTATCCACAGTGATTAATTAAATACACTTAATTTGCATACTATAGGCTCACTTTATAGTGTTATTAACCTGCTATATTAGCTTACTAGATGACCTTCTTAAATTATATAAGAATTACATTTTGTGAGGAAATATAACACATTTCTTTGCTCCAAATGTAACTGAAATCCACCTGGGAGAAAAACAGAGGGAAAAAGTAGAAAAAGCTTCAGTCTCCATAGGCAGAAATTTGCTGTTGCATGTATTTATTCAGGTTCTTTTGAGCAATGGAAGATACAGTGGAATAAACTTGCATAAAGCACAGTAATATGCTATTAAAAACTTTCTAAAAATCAATATCTTAATTGCTGCATGCTGTTATCTAGTTTAGCAGAAGCTTCATCTTCCACACTGTTCATGTTACCATTTAATGTATATTAGCAGAATTCTCCATTGCATTTGAAGTCAATTTATGAAACGTTACCATTTAAAATATTTGTATGGATATAACTTTATAGTTAATGGACTGTACAGAGAGTGTACTAAATTTATTCCATACAGACTAAAACCTTGCTTTACCCTGAAATATGCACATATCAGCAGAAGCGTAAGCCTCCCCATGATGCTGTACAAACATAGGCTTAATCTCATCTGGAAGGCAGAGAAATTGGGTGTCACTGCAATAACTCTTCAATAAAGCTGAGCAGGTAGACAGAAGCAGATAACACCTTTTCCCTTTTGATAAGCAAATAACACATTGTCATGGTGGAAAGATGTTTTTAGTTTGGGCAGAAAATAATGTATACTGTTGCACTGATAGGTGTGTTGGTTTAAACGATTGTATCCAACTCTAATGGATTTCAAAAAAGTTGGAAAAAAGCTATTTTGGTTTGGAAATAGAGTCCAGAGGCTAGAATTTTCTCTTCATGGCCAAGGTATATCAGTCCTGATGGTGTGACAGTGGGTCAGGAAAAGGAACTAATAGTGTATTGATTTTGCATTGTACAAATTCTATCTATTTTCTCAAATGTTTAAGGAGACATGTATAGGTCACTGATGTGAGCAGAGGCTGATGTTGTTATTCTTGTATAGGGCTGCCTGGCTGAGGTTTGTGTTTATGTGTGTTTATTAGTATTTTTTTAAACTGTTGTGTTTTCATTGTAAATATTAAAGGTGTGTTGTGGCACCTCAAACATCGGAACTGTCATTTTGTAATGGGAAATAAATGGAAATAAAATTAAGAAGGCAGCTAAGGAACTATCTGAGGCTTTAAGATCAATTAAAAACTACCTGATCTGTAACATATCTACATGTGGTTTGTTCAGAAATTCAGTTGATATGGTTTCGGACAATTAAGGATAGAGTGTCTTATTTTATTGCTTTGCAAGCAGTTTGTGCTAGTAATAAATATTCTTTTCTATTGATATATTATAGAAGATGTTTACATTCTTATTTAATTGTACACATAGACTAATCAATGTTAAAATACTGTAAAGTACTAGTGACCTAAAAAAATGAATAGAGATAATACCATCTTGTCCATCCAGTACAAAAAAATATTAATATGTCTATATGACTTCCAATGGCAGGGTAAAAGCCTGATGTTCTCCAAAATGCTTCTGATGGCAGTAAAACTGAAGTTTTCATAAAAACAGTGTTCCTGGAAATTTCTTCGGCAATGACATTTTCTTATTTTATTTTCTTATTTATAATGAAATGAAACAGTATTTAATTGCCATGAATTGTGGATACATGTTACATCATTTAAAAAGGTTCAAATAAAATTAATCTCCAAACTAAAAATTATGTTGTTAATATTTGAATATTTGAGTATTATAACTGAACATATAGACAGATATTATCGAGTCTGGCATGTTAGATGAAAGACTGCTAATAGTTTCATTTATTTATTTGTAAATTTGATACTTGTTATCTATTTCTTTTCACATTGATATAAGCTTTGTCACAATTCATCTTAGGTAGTCATCACAACTGTAGAAACTAATATTCAAACTTTAAAATTCTACTTTTTTTTCAAGAAGTTGCCTATCTGATCTAAATAAAGAACATTTTATCAAATTCTACTACTTATTCTACTGCTATTTTAGTGATGGTAAAATTTTTAATCAAGCCTTCAATCTTTTATGTGTTTACCTGTAATTCAGTGCTTATGTAGAATTCAGTCAGAATTAAGTTACATTTTTTTCAAAATAAAATGTAAAGGTATTTGACATCTTTATTTGTGCAAGAAATGAGTAACTAACTTTTGGTCACTCTCTAGCTACTCCATATTAAACCATACATTCTGAAGATCACTGATGTCCTCTATGCAACTTAGAAAACCAGCTAGTACATTTTGTTTAAAGGTGCCAATGATCTGAAGTTTATAGAAGAGACAAGCTAAATTCACCTTCACCCTGACTCAAAGAGGTCAGTCCAAACATATATCAGTCTCTGGCTTATGTTGTTTTAAAATACTTTATTCACTCCTATTTTCAATAATAGGATCAATCCCTAAGTATTCTAAAAACATAATCTGTCATAATTGTATGTATTTGTTAGCCTACTCAGTTATGTTTCATATTCACTTTGACACTAAATTAAAATTTCATAGGGTATTCAAACATCCTTATCCCTACAAGTTACAGGCATCTTTAATTTGTTTCCTACAATGCTACTTCTTATCCCTTATATTGTCTATAACATGAAATATAAATGATATATTTTAGAGTAGAAGCACATACTTTCTGTGTAACCTGAGTAAGGAATAGTTATGAATCATTTTAGAGTTATCGTAATGTTTCTTTCCATTTGTATAACGTTACATTTGCCTGGCTGTCATGGTTTAACCCCAGTAGGCATCTTGGTCCTACATAGTCACTTGGTCATTGTCCCTCAGGGTGATGGGGGAGAGAATCAGAAGACTAAAAGCGAGAAAACTCCTGCATTGAGATAAAGACAGTTTAATAGGTAAAGCAAAAGCTGTGCATGCAAACAAAGCAAAATAATTAATTCATTCGTTACTTCCCATTGGCAGGCAGGTGTTCAGCCATCGCCAGGAAGGCAGGGCTCCATCACGCATATTGGTTACTTGGGAAGACAAACACCATAACTCCAAATGTCCCCCCTTCCTCCTTCTTCCCCCAAGCATTTATTGCTGAGCATGATGTTATACGGTATGGGATATCCCTTTGGTCAGTTGGGGTCAGCTGTCCCGGCTGTGTCTCCTCCCAGCTTCTTGTGCACCCCCAGCCTCCTCACTGGCTGGGCAGCGTGAGAGGCAGAAAAGGCCTTGACTCTGTGCAAGTACTGCTCAGCAATAACTAAAACATCCTTATGCTATCAGCACTGTTTTGGTCACAAATCAAAAACATAGCCTCATACTAGCTGCTATGAAGAAAATCAACTCTATCGCAGCCAAAAGCAGTACAAGTGGACAATATACAGTCTTAACAACCCAAATATTTATTATGTCTTAAATAAATCTTCACATATTTGGTTGTTTTACAGTACTTTTTTTTCCCCTAATTATGCATGGTAGATCATGCTGAAAACTATTTCATTTACAAAGAGAAATAAGGAAAGGTTACACTAAAATTCTATGTAATTTTAAAGACATTAAAAATTTTGGCTAACAACTGTCAATTAGATGACAATGATTTAAAAAAGAAGGGAAAGAAGAGTTAAATTTTTTATCATGAAAGGCCTTAAAATATGTTTAAATGAAAAGACAGTTTTAACAGCTTGTGCTCCTGAAAAAAGACTTTTTCCTAGCACAAAGGATTCTCACATAGTGCCTCAAGGTGGTAATCTACTCTGTTTATCTTAATGCCATTTCTATTCTCTCAGAAATTTGCACTTGTTGTCTTGAGATAAGAGCTAATGTGAACACCAGACTGGAGATGGAGGTTTTCACCGTATACCTGGCACATTCCTTTTGAAATAATCAATCATTCTAAATTATAATGAATTTAAAAAATAGTTAGATACAAGAAGATCCCAACTTCGTGGAAATAAAAAGGGGCTGCCTGAAGCAATAGGCTCTATTGGACCTGTGACAGGATTTTTTAGTTCAGGGATAGTCAAAACTTACTTTGCTTCTCTGAAACATCATTATAGCTCAGGGCTGTTGCAGTCTTATTCACCTTCTTTCTGGTTACAAACAGTCTCCTCCCAGCAGCTGGATTCATTTTCCTGAGTATTTAAATGATACATTATTGATTGGCTTATGATGGAGACAGTTTAACGCATTACAATTGCTGTTAAATGAGATCTTTTTTTAGTATCATCTGCAATGCTCTCCTCCGTGGACATGTCTTTCCTTTTTTTCTGTCTTTCCCTGTTTACCCTTGGATTAATTTTAATTAAAACAGTCATTTTTGTTTCATCATGTTTTTGGTACTGTGCATAGGTTCAAATTTGATGGACAATATTAAACTCAGAAAAGATTCACCTTGACAATAGATTTTTAAGTAGATTTTTGGATAAATATATAGACATCTTTTTAGAAAGAAAACAATGGGGGCAATTAGTGCACACAAAAACCTGGCAAAATATCCACTTGTTTTTAGAATTTAATCTAAAGCTTTAATGTTGTTGAAATAATCAGAAATCTTCCCCTTTGTCTGTGATGAAGAGTGCCACCTTTCCTAATGAATGCTTAGCAAACTCTACAGGGTCTTAAATTTACAGGACATGTTAACTCAAACTGTCAGATACAAGAGACGAGGTAAGATTCCTTCAAAAGTTTTTAATAAAGGTGATGTGTTATTGATTCATTCTGAATATGATAGTTTTTATTTTTAAAATGAACTGTACACAAAATGACTTAAAAGACTATGGTGGGAGCTCTCCTTACATATCAGAAACCGAGGATGAAAGATATGGTCATCATGTTTCCTCTTCTTATATCTCTGATACAGCTCCAACATTAATGAGGAGTTGTACAAGATATGTAATGCAGGAAACCTAATGCACCTGGAAAATGGGATAACAATAATGAGAAATACAAAACTAGGAGAAAACTGGTCCAGCTTCATGGTGTTGTATGCATCTTTTCATCTAATGAAGATATCAGCTTCATCATACAACTATTGAGTTTTCTCCTACTGTGCTGATAAGGCTGTCCCCTATTATCTGTTATAAATCTCGGGTTTTTTTACATTTGCTCTAATATTTTCATGGTGCATATATACCCTTTTCTGACATTAGCTTTTTCCTGCCTAATATTTACCTTCATGTATTATAAACATCAATCACATCCCTTTCAGCCTTTATTTTCCTAAGTTAAACAAGCTAACCTCTATTTTCCAACCATAATTGAATTTTCTGTTTCCTTCATCACAGCTGTGAAATCTATGTTAACTTTTCCTGTCTTATTTCTTCATTATTGAGGATATATGCCAGCTGAGGTCTTGCACAATGGCATTATTACTTATGCATTGCTTCTGGAGATGCAACTCTGCACATCCAAAAATTAGATTTTTTTTTTTTTTTTGCAGTCACATTGCGTAGTTGGCTCTTAAACATCGTATGAGACATTAATCTACTTATGTTGTCTTCATCTTCTGACGTTTCATTTTTAAGAACCCCTGTTTTATAATAGAAATTAATATTAATAAATTCTTAGTTAAGTCCTAAGTTAATTTAACTTAACATCCCATCCAAGTTAGAAGCTCAGTCATCAGAGGCAGAAAAGAAAGACAGAAAGGGTGATTCTGCTCATTCAAGACCAGAATAATCTTTTAGAAGTGCTTCTTTCTTTCTGTTAACTCTAGAAGGAGTCTAGGTGGACCAAAGTCCTATCTATCTTCACATAAGTAGCTGAAGTGCCTACTGATTCTAAACTACTTCTGCATAGATTGTACATGGAGAAGACAATTGAATTCATTGTCCCAGAAATAAACGGTTGTTGGGCAGGTCACTAAAGCCATTAAAAAAAAAAGATGAGGCAGGTATATCATATACGCTAGTGTATTGTCTAAGTTGTATATTTAGAAGCAATGACTCCACGAGATAACTGTAGAATAAAGGAGCTGTCTACTGAACAGTGATTGCTGTGAAAAAAACATTACAGAAGATGACCCCCCAGAAAATTACTGCTGCACAGGAAAAATGCAAAATTGATAAGGCTTCTGATTTTGGAACCCATGAAATACATCCCAGAATACTTCTTATCATTTTCATATCTGCTACTTAAAAAAAGAATGATAAAAAGCTGAAAAAGTGAAAAGCTACAGAAAGTATTTGACAGGTGAAACAAATTTATCATGAAAACCTTAAGTAGCTATTATTATTTCAGGAAAAGAGGATTGAAAGTTGATAGTATATAGTACAAGCTCGGCAAAGATACTTTATAATCCAGAGGTGAGTGTACTGTTTTTGGCTGCGATAGAGTTGATTTTCTTCATAGCAGCTAGTATGAGGCTATGTTTTTGATTTGTGACCAAAACAGTGCTGATAGCATAAGGATGTTTTAGTTATTGCTGAGCAGTACTTGCACAGAGTCAAGGCCTTTTCTGCCTCTCACGCTGCCCAGCCAGTGAGGAGGCTGGGGGTGCACAAGAAGCTGGGAGGAGACACAGCCGGGACAGCTGACCCCAACTGACCAAAGGGATATCCCATACCGTATAACATCATGCTCAGCAATAAATGCTTGGGGGAAGAAGGAGGAAGGGGGGACATTTGGAGTTATGGTGTTTGTCTTCCCAAGTAACCAATATGCGTGATGGAGCCCTGCCTTCCTGGCGATGGCTGAACACCTGCCTGCCAATGGGAAGTAACGAATGAATTAATTATTTTGCTTTGTTTGCATGCACAGCTTTTGCTTTACCTATTAAGCTGTCAACCCATGAGTTTTCACATTTTTACCCTTCCAAATCTCTCCCCCATCCCACTGTGGGGGAGTGAGAAAGTGGCTGTGTGAGGCTTAGCTGCCCACCGGGGTTGAACCGTGACACCACTTTGAAGTTTTTGTGTTTCAGTTTGGTGATCAGTGACATGTATTTGCCACATTAGTGGAGTGGTCATAGAATAATTTTGATATTTTTATCACCTGGTAAATATAGTCATATACTTACTTTATAATACTTCTTATTTATTGGACAACCTTTGAGTTTTCATAGTGCATCTGAAAATCTGTTACAAAACATTGAAAAAAAAGTCTCCAGTGTGGCTATACATGTGTTTACCGTTGCTGAGTGACAGCAATACTGCCAGCTATGGTTGGGTGCTAGTACAACCTGAGGTAGAATACTAATGCTTAGCGCAAAATGATTTATCAAACATAAGCTATGTATGATAGAACTGAGAACAGAACATCTATAATTAACTTACAGGACAAAATAAAACTTTAAAGTATTATTTGCTGATAATTTTCCTATCTTCTGGATTTTGTTTTGGTTTTTTTATATATTTCATTTTTCCCTATTCTCCTTTCATCATTCCAAGCTTTTGAAATTCTTCGATATTATAGATTGGTAACCTCTATAGTTTTGCTACTGAGACCTCTAGTGGCAAAGGGTGAATCACCATCACCAGGATCTGTCAGAAAAAATCTTAATTACATCATTAGTTGGAATACAGAAACTGCTTCAGGGATAAGGAGGATGGGAAGGAGCGAATGCGGGAATGCCTTGGTTCCAACCCATTTTCTAGTCTTGATAAAAATGTTGGAAGTGGAATAGCGGTTCACAGAAATCAAACTTAATCCCTTTAAATATAGAAACCAAGGCTTGAAAGTGTGAAGATATGGACTGCAAAACTGAAAATTGAGGTCACTAAGCCACAAACCTAAGCAAAATTGAACAATACACAGTTCATCAGCACAAAAGCCTGAGTAAAACCTCCACAGTTAAAAGGCGCTAACAGCCTTCAGGATCATGAATTTTCCAACAAATATTGCAGATAGTGGATTATCCTGTTTGCCCATACCTTAACTAGCATTTTCTCAGATATTGGTCCTTTTTTTGACTCTATTCCTACAATTTGTAACAGTGGCTGAATGTAATCTTTAGGATAAAGCAAGTTTTTCACCCTAGGATCAATAATGAGTGGTTTGACCTGGGTACATTAAGGAATAATGATAAGTATTGGGTCAGGGAATCTTTTTGCACTTGAGATAAGCTAGAAATATAGTTAGCACTGCTATTGGAGGCCTGAAATACTGCAGTTTAGTGTGTGTAAATATAGGGAAAAATTACCTTGACTTTGAGACTTGACTTACTCTGGCATAAGAAAGCTTAATCTGGTTGCTGGTGGGTTTTATTTTAACTTTATTCAGGAGTCTCACTAACTGATCTGAGTGACATTGTTGCTTAACTTCATTGCCATTTGATTTGCCTTAGCATTAGCATTAGAATCACTGACAGTGATGACTTATGTAACTAACTCATTTGTTCTGTCAGTTTCTTCTCTTGGACTCTACTTTACAAGCTGCCACCTTTTCTTATTTGCACTTCTGTCCACATTTTAAGTGAAGGTTAGTAAAAAGCTTTTTATATGAGCCTAAATAAAAAAAGTAGAATTGGAACACTTAGGACAGGGGTTTTTTTTCATTCCCTACTGGCTAACCTACAAGGAAAGGAGAAATTTTATGAAGCTCAGAGGACAAAGCTGTGAGGTTTTTGAAGACAAAAAAATGAAGTTTCAGGTTTCCACTTCAAGAACTGTTACTGTTGTCTACAGCCTACACATTTAATACAGTATCTTTTGGGAAGTAAGAATTTTAGGCTTTGCTGACATCAGACGCTTGATTTGCTATACATCCTTTGCAATTCAGTATTACCTGTGTTGAAGTAACAAATCTCATTTCCCTCATTAAAATCATACAATATGGAATCACCTTAAAAGACTTGAGCAGGAGTTGAAAAGAGGGGCACTAAAAGACTCTACAGGAATCCTCCTGATATCTATCCAACGATGTCTGCTTAGCTGAAGGCTCCCACTGTCTTGTATGCTTTACGCCTCTCCTTTTCTCCTACTTCTAATTCCCTTTGTTTTTTCATCCAGGAAATATAATGGTTTAGCAGTAGCTTGTCAAGACTACGTAACTGTTATAACTAAAGGCAAGGAAGCTGTTGCCACATGCTCACCTACTATCCTAATTTCACTGCCAGGACAGTAAAGAAAGTAGGGAAGCAATTGGTGGGTGATTGTTAAAAACAATGCTCAGTATTTTAAAATATGGCCTCTATCAAGCTAATAGTGCATAACTGTGGCTGATCGCCATGGTGCAATGCAATGTTTAAAAAACATATAAAAATATGTAAAAAATATTTTACATCTAAACAATATATAAATGCACGTAACATTCTACAGAGTGGGAGATGGTGAGCCTTTCAGGTAGATGCAGGCAAAGAAAGAGGGAAAGGGGAGAGGAGTTATTTTCCTGTTATGAAGATTTTATCTATCTTTTTCCTTAGTCTTCCCATAATTTAAGTGTAAAGAATTAATATGCTATAAATATAAGGGGGAACGTGTTTCAGAAGAAGCCTCATACTTTCAGACTCTTTTTGCCCAACTCTTCTCTGTTGCTTTCACGTTTCTAGTCCACTCTTTTCTCTTCAGACAGAGAACATTTCATAGAAACATTTAATAGATGCTGGAAGCATGTCAGAAGCTGGAAACATGTCGGAATGCAAAGATACCTATGTCAATACAGATTTCCTTCCTTTTGAAGCTACAACTTTCCACCATGAACCAAAAGTCTGGTTTGCTTTTACTCATTAATCTCATAATCTGAGTGCATAAAAAAAGAACAGAAAATAATCACATGATATCTTCTACCAGCAATGACGGTGGAATGGCTAACACCATTTGGTGGGTAACAAGACACTTAAGTGCTCCAGCTAAATGCAGAAGAAGAAATTTATCAGTGTTCTGAGTTTCCAAGATTTTACTTAATTATTGTCATTTTGTGTCTCTGAACAACAGCACTGTCTCTACCACTTACCTATTTTTTGCATTGTACATTCAAATGCACAATGCACATTTCATAGGAAATCTCTTCTGAAGTTTCATAATTCTCTTTGCAGTGATATTCAGCATCTTTCGCACCAAGAACTAGATAAGCTCAGCCTGTTGTACAACAGCTTAAATAAGATGATAAGATAAGATAAGATAAGATAAGATAAGATAAGACAAGACAAGATAAGATAATGGTTGTAAAGCTGAAAGGCTGAGTTTTGGTAAGGTTGCAATCATAATATAATCTTATAACACTGTAATTAAAAAAGTCATTAAAAAAATAATAAATCTCAACCACTCCACATTTCATGTCCAAGAGGAAAAATAAATAGACAATCTTATTGAAATCAAGTATTCTTACATAGCAAAACTTAAATTGTGCATGTTTAAACACTCATTGAGATGGAGGTTATGTTTACACCTCACGGGTAAAGCTGACTCTCAAAATGATACTCCCTCTAAAGGTATGAATCACTGTGTACATAGAAGCCATCTAGGAGGTTCATGTCAGCCTCCTTGCTGAAGAAGGTATTGAAGTCAGTCTCAGTATAAAAGATTTACAGGAGTCTAATTATCAGTTCCCAAACTGTGGTCAGCAATAAGCAACCATGTTATTTCCCACCTTCCCCATAAAACCATATAAAATCTAAAATGTAGCAACTAATTGGTGTTGAAAGGTTAGCTAGGAACTATAAAAATTTGGAGTGCTGACAGTGATTTATTGATTCAAAACATTAAACTGCAGCCAAAAACATTATAAAGCATCTCCTTTGGTGTAAATGAAGCTTGTTTTAATTTGCATGTTGCCGATGGGATGAACCAATTAGAAATAAATGTTAAGATACATATGACTGTATTCTGGAATTTAACCTCTCTCATAATTACCTACATAAAGTGTATGGACTGAANGATCTAGGAATAATTTTTGTAGAAACAGTAAGTCACAGCACTATTCTGAAGGAGATATTGTGCAAAATTTTTAAAGGAAAGATAACAGTGATTTTTAGCGCAGTAGGTGGTGAAAATATTCATCAGATTCAGTTCCGTTATGGACACAAATCAAGAGATTCCTGTGTGTGCATTTTTTCTAAAAATACAATGAGGGGAATGATA
>WAAD01018800.1:8657-24840 GCA_013389945.1 Fregata magnificens
GGCGGGCAGGGAGCAGCCGGCGGGGAGCGCTGGCCTCCCCTGCCTTCCTCGCCGGTGGGTGCTGGGTGCCGGGCCTCGCCCGCCCGCCCGCGTCCTTCTCCGCGGTTTCTCGGCAGCGGGCGCGGCAAAGCTTGCGAACTCGCCGGGAGCGTTTGCTCACGACAGTGGCCACCGCAGACCTGGGGCTGCTCCTGCGGCTGGAGCAGCCGGTGGAAAGCAGCGGCGTGAAAAATCTCTTTCTGGTGGAGGCGGCTGGGCCGCAAGTGAAGGCTGCCGGGGGAGGTTGATAGCTGCCTTCGAGAACAGAGTGGCAAAGCCGTATCTGAAATAGTTCCATATCTCCCTTTCAGGAAGTGAGAACTGGTGCAAAGATACCAGAAATACGATTTAAAAGTTAATATTTAACTTTGGGCTAAGTTTCAAATATCCATGAGTCTACTTTAAGACCAATTACCGTTTGAAAATGTAGCTAGGTACATCTCAGCCACTCTGTAGTGACCACGGCTAAAAGGTTTCCTTCTTCTGACCTGAAAGCCTTCCTGTCTGACGTTGGATGTTGGGTGTGAAACCGATAGAAGTGACAGTGAAATGCCCACTGGAGCCATACTCAGGCATGCAGTAGCAAGGAGGGCTTGTTGGGGGACTCCACCTCATTTATGTTTAACTGCAACACCGCAACTCCGAGGCCATCGAGCCACACTGGGTGCACAACGGGTTGTTGCTTTTAGGCTGCAGTTGTTGAGAGATTTGAGACTAGTGGGAGAAAATAACTTCAGTTCTGAGGGTGCAATGCCAAAGAATAGAAAAGCGTATTTGTGGTGTAGGGGCATGTTATGAGGCGCAGAATAAACGTGAGTTGAATTGACTGGAACTGGGCAAGTGCTTCTCCAAGAGGCGGATTCACACAGAAAGACTTTCTTGCCTTAAACTTTTGACTTGCTTGGTGGTATAGCGACTAGATAAAATGCAGTAGGGAAAAAAAAACCAACCCAAAAAACCCCAGGAAAGAGAAATAGAGAAAATCAAGGAAAAAGTTATTTCGGATTAAACTCATATCCTGGAAAAAGAGACCCCAGAGGCTGTAGAGATATAAAGGATGCATCTTTGGCACTCCACGGGCAACAAACGGTTACTTTCTTTAGAACAGAACAGATGTGAAGTTGCCAAACTACAGATAAAATCACAGGATATTTGCTCCCCTTATCGATGTCCTAGCCTCAGTCACTGAGCTGCTCTGGCCACACTCATCTCTTCAGATTGTCTCTGCATGCACCACGGTTGTGTAAGTATCAGACATCCTTTGAGGCAGAGACTTGAGAGCTCAGAGCTTTCAGTCACCTGAGGGCACAGATAGGCCTTTAGCTGCCGCAACCAGCCTCACCTGGGACCAATTCCAGGTGCTCTAGTTAAGCTCAGGCTAGGTCTTCAGTCCTTGCTTGATTGATGTTGTGGGTGGCCTGGTTGGTGAGAGTGCTGAAGGGGTCACCCTTCAGTCCTGGCTCGCCCCGCCATAAGGAGCAGCTCTGCCTTTGCTGTTCCTTGGCAGTTCCTTAACTCAATGGCTTTTGGGTCTTCATAGGACAGTTTGGTAAGCCACCTATTTGTTTTTGATTGGTTTGTTTGTTTTTTAATACAGGTATGTGTGCAGATGAGCAAATAACTTTTCATGGAAGCGGCTATGGGGTAATAGGAAATTCAGGTCTGAGTTGCTTTCAATAGTTGGAAAAACAATTAGAAAAACTTAAAAGGTTGTTCCTGGGCCAGAATATTCTGGTGTGTGCTCTTCCTGGCTACATGAGCTTGTTTTGCCTTACCTATGTGGCTAGGACACAAAACTAAGAAGCTTTCCCTGGTGCTCCAGTCAGCCTAAGCAGAGATGTGACGCAGAGGTCCAGGGAAGCTTGTAAATGGCCGAGTCTGCTGTTGCTCAGCTCAGAAACAAATCCTTGTGTTTTGTTGTTTAAACAAATAAAGCATCCCTGCTGTGGGCAAAACTGCAGGCCCTTGATTAAATCGGGCAAAGATGATACTCAGGAGATAATAGCTACAAGCAAAGGTGGTTGCCAGGCCAGAAGTAGTAATAAACATTGACTCTCATGTCCAGGTTGGTCCAAGTCTTGACCTCTTCTAAGTGTAAGCACTACTTTTTTTCCCCACCAGTTGCCTGTGAATAACTAACTTGAGGGAAGAAACTGTGGAGTTGGATGTCAGCCTTGTTCTGCTGTGCCGGGAGGACTATGCTGCACGTTCCTTCTGAACTGCTCTGGGACTGCTGGAGAAAACTCTTTTGCCCATCTGCCAGATCCCTTTGAGAGGGAAATGTACTCACTGTGTGCTGGAGAAGCTGGATGAAGAGGAGAAGATCTGGAAAAAAGCCAGAAGACAAGGAAGTTTGAGTAAGTTCTCTTTGAATCTAGCATAAACTGTTACAAGGTGTAGGTGTCAGGAAATGGGTGGGTTTTCAGTCAGCGTTGACCATACCCACAGCATTAAAAGCAGTGATGGTTTACTTCTGAAGAGTTGCAAAGTTAAGGTATGTTTTGGAGGCAGCACGCTCATTTTCAGTCATCTTGTGGGAGGCCGAGGAAATCGCGTTTGGAGACCTGTAATTCTCTCATCCTTTGAGATGGTGAGTGGGGAAAACTGTAATTGAGCAAAAACTTTTCTCTGCCAGAGCTCCCATGGAAAAGGACAGGAAACCTCCATTTGCACCTTCTTAATCAGTTTATATGCTAAAACACTCCTCTAGTCAAGAATGAGGCTTACTGGATATAGGTAACATATGACTCCATTCTTGGAGTTAGTCGGTTAAGACTCAACGTGATCTGTTTGACTCCTTTTCCTATAGGGTCTACTAAATGCCCATAGCTAACAGTCTCTTAGTAGACAAATGTGTGTTTTGAGAGCATAGGAATGTAACGTGACAAAGATGGAATAATAAATAATCAGTTTCTTGCAAAAGATGTATTTCTTCTTCCAGTACACTTTTTATAGCTCCTCTGTACTTTTAGTAGGCCAGTGTTTTAAACTATCACCAAGTGGGCATGTAAGACTGGCTCTATTGTTTCTTGTGTTTATGCTCCTATTAACAAACACGAGGTGTGGAGAAAGCGTCTTCTCTTTTCTTGGTAGGCCTCTGTATATCTGTTATGATCTTACCTTAACTATGGGGAAAAAATTCTGCTCAGTATTAAGCTTCAGGTACTGTTGGGGTCACTTCCATTCACGGATGCATCTGTTTTGCAAGTTCCCATTCCTATCCAATCTGCCTTACTTAGATTCTCTTCACATCCTCCATGTAATACATGTAATACTTCCTCCTTCTGCAAAAGCAGACTTTCCCACTTGGGGTGTGTCAGGCTGTCTCAAACGCAGATCCAGAACAGAACCGCAGGAGGGGTGGGGGACAGTGTCAACTTGTTGCAAGTGCTGTATTTCCCCCAAGTCTCTTTAGACGCTGACTCATGTCAGCTTTTCCAAGTAACTACTCATGAGAGTGCCCTGAGTTTGGAGGGCAGTAGACGAGCTCTGAGTGTAGCCTTTGAGGTGAAAGTTACATAAAGACATTTGTAAAATACTTACTTGCAGGGGCATCTGTAAGTATCTGGCACCTTTGAATTTACTAAAGCTTTGAAGGTAAGAAGCTATTGTCGCTGTTCTGAGTGTCTTGGCTTAGATTCCAGCTGAAGACTCTGATAAAGCTGAGAAGAGAATGTCAGTGTAGTGTCCCTGTATCCTATAGCTGCTCATCAGAGACCTGTTCTTTACATAACAGCATCAAAACCAATGAGCAGAGATGTAAAAGAGTGGTGCCCTCTCCCCCCGTGGAGAACTTGTGTTATTTTATAATGTGATTTCTGAAGTCTGCCTTTGAGACACACTAGGCAGGCAGATAACTTTTGTTGTGCTGAATAAAAATATTTTTCGCTTGCTCTAGGCGAAGAAGTAATGCATGTATCTCTTGTATCCCCGCCCTGATTATTGACAAAAAAAAAAAAAAGCAAACCCTGGAATGAGTACTGGGCAATACTGACAAAGCTGTTGAGAAAAGCTGATCTTTACCACAGTGGATCTGTAGGCCTCCGTTTTTAAAATCTACTCTGTGTAATAAATGGCCAAGTAATACTTTATCTTTTGGTATCCCTTGGCTATACTGCCAGTTGATGAAGCCAGTAGCCATGGTCTAAATATCTGAAACTTCGGAAAAATTCAGCTCCGAATCTAAGTGCTGTAGGCGGTACTCGGATTAAGAGGAACAATAACTAAATCCCCCAATCTTACTCTTGGTTTAGGAGAGTTCAAGCTTCTATTGCAGGTCTGAACTGGGGTCTGAGATTGATGTGACTGGATCTCCCTCAGCGCAGAACAGACAGCAATGATCCAGAATAAGTCAAGCTTGCAAAGAGTATATCTACCCTCTGGGCACAGGTGCTTCTGAGGGATTTTGAAAGTTGACCCTGTGTCTCTGGCTGTCTCATGCTTGAAAAGCAACTCATGATGAAACACGGACATGTCTAGCGCAAAGTCTGAGTCGTTTAACGGTGTTATTGGAAACCCCTTCGATATGAGGAGCAGAGGAGGGTGAGTGGGAACAGACCATGGACAATAATGCCTGAAACAGACCATAACAATGAGTATGTTCCCCAGACAGCTGATTTAATGACTCAGGCCTCTGTCATATTGCTTTCAGCTGAAGCAACGAAGCTCTGCAAAGCTTTAGTTGTAAGCAGAACTGCTTTTTCATGACCGAGGATGAACTCATCCTACCATTCAGCCTTTTACGTTCCTTCAGTCCAGTGATTGCAACACAGAGCAAAAAATGGTGGTTTGGACTGTCTTTTAGGCTTTTTAAAAAAAATAATTAGTGGCTTGGTTGTCAAATGTGCTAGATGGTATAAGACGTTCAGAAATTCTTGGTGTTACCTTTTCTGTGCTCTTGTCAAGTCAGGGCTACAAGGAGGTGGTACCAAGTGAATGTTGGCCGATTTTGAAAATTCTGCCCTTGGATACGTATCTGCATAGTTAATTAAAGGAAATACCTTTTCCTTCTCCACCCTTAGAGTCCGAACACCTGCTGTGGAGTTGTAAAAGTTAAAAGTTATTATGCCTGACTGTGTACATAAAAGTTACAGGCTACAAGATATAGCATTATGTGAAATGTTGGCCAGTCGATTTAGTCTGTACTCGTATTGTGTTGTGTTTCTTGTAGGTCCCAAGTAAAATTTTAACATGTTCATGACAGCTTTGTTGCAGATGTGAGAAAAGAAGTAGCAGTCCTCATTCTGCAAGTAGGAAATAGGAGGACTGGGGTGGCTACAGGTCTGTGCAAAGTTACATGCCTTTCAGAGGATGGAACTAAGGCTGAAATCCTGACGTCAAGTCTGGAGCTTTAGCTGGAAAGCCATGCACATGATACTTCTTGTACGTAAAACTAATACTTGAACATCTTTTGTTTGTAACAGCCTTTCGGTAATAGGATGAGTTATTAGCAATAAGAAGTAGCTGTATCTGGATCATGTCTGATGGGGATGTCTTGCAGTTGTACTTTTAGCTGTAGGAACAGGTGAAGAAAAAGTCCCAAAGGCAAACATGGGATTTGGTGCTATTCCTTCCAAAACTGGAATGCGAAAGACTGGGTTCAAAACAATTGTTTGATTACACGCTCTTATTATAACTGTTTTCCTTAGGATACAATTTCTCAGTTGGAGTGACATTCTGAGATATTATCTGAAGCTGGATTGGGGCTATTTGGATGGAAGCTTTTAAGATAAATAGACTCACCTTTGTTTGACCTTTTCAGTTGAAAATTGTTCATATTTCTATACCCTAAGTCATTCTTCATCCTTCTTAGACACTTTAAATATTACAGCTGTACTTACAAGATCTAAATGAAACTGAATGTTATATGCCTGTGCAGATTGACTAAAGACAATCTTTTGCCCCAAGGAGACTAGAGCTGCAATAGGGGGACCTCTCGGGGTAAAAGTGTCCTTATTCCATTCGCATGAAAAGAAGAATGACTGGAGGTTGCAAAGAAGTTCAGTTGTAAATCGGGTGTTTCTGAGCCACAGGTGGTAGAGGCAGAGTCGTACTGGTGTTTCCCCTGCTCCAGTTTGGGAGGTCTTGCAGAACCCCCAGCTCTGGGTCAGACTGGTAGGAGCCAAGTGCTGCTGCTTCAGGGCAGGGTTTGGGCATACAGCCCTGAGGCTCACAGAGGACTTGTGGTGGTGGGATCTGTGCTGGCTTCCAAGGACCTCCTGCCCTGCGAGCTGTTTCTGCCCGTTTCCTGGCCTTTGGGCTACAGCCCTGGAGAGAGCAGAGTTGCAACAACTCTGCCTCTGAGGGGGCCAAATAAGCGTGCACTGTTGACTGGATTAGGCTCGTGGGCCTACATCAGAAGATCTCAAGTGAAGAGATCTTCCCTGGCCCATACAACTGGGTGTGGAACAGAAGGCTGCATCTGTCTGTGAAGCAATGCGTAGTGCTTCTGCAAAGGTGGGTTGTGCAACTCTCCTGAATGAATAGTTTCTGATGAAAGCAATGCGAATGCTGTGTTGCTAAACTTGGTTCTCCCGTCCAAACATGCAACTCTCCTTTTTTTTTTTTTTTTTTTAAATTTAATTTTATTTTTTTTAAATGCTAGACCCAGCCTTTTAAAAATAGAAGCTTTAAGTAAGACCTTCCTGTTTCTGTTCCGGCACCTAGATCGGTGTCAGCGTTTCCAAAGGGCTGAGCAGCACCTGGAGTTCCCCGCGAGGGTTGTGACTGACCAGTGAAAGCTGTAGCATAGTTAACACTCTGAAAAATCATGTTGCAGATTCATGCGCCTAAGGGTAGGTTTTTTCTTTTTTTTTTTTTTTTTTTTTCTTTTTTTTTTTCCTTTCTTTTTTTTTCCCCCGCTGGTCTCTGGCTGGATTACCAACTCTTATGATTTTATTGTTACCCTCATGTTAATTCGTGTTTCTCAGAGCTTCACGTCTAAGAGCAAGGCTAGACTTTGAGAACAGTGAATAAAATTTGAAAATATGATTCAAGCGTGTTCCGAACTGAATAGCAAATACTGTATTGCTTATTTAAAAACTAATTTAAGGAAAAAAAATCTCATCAGGGCACAGCTCTTTAAAAACTGGCAAAGTATTCAAGCCTTGAAGTACTGCTTTAAATATTTCTTTAAAAAGGAGTCATCTTTGAAGATGACTAAAACAGCAGTTGCCATAATAGTGGCGTTACTTGCATCTCTTTTGTTTTCTGGCCCTGACCCAATGTTGGGCTTCTTGCCTGTGCTTGCACTTGGCAGTTGGACCAGTTACTATTTTATTCCCTGTGACAGAAGAAAACTCTGATTTCTTTATAAGATCAAGCGATTGTTGGATACTTGAATTTCCACAAACTGAGAGCGATAATGTGATGGTTGACTCTGCAGTTCTTCAAACTTGGCCCTCGTTTAGTTTTGCTTTGCAGTTAGAGCTGAGCACTGATAAAAGAGAAACTCCCTAATGGCAAACAAGTCTCTTGCACTGACACACGTGTACACAAGTCTCATTTAATCGTTCATGCCAGCCTGAGTTCAGCTTTTTTTCTCTCTACCTGTAACTGAATTGCATCCTGTCTCTCACTCATGCAGATCCTTCTGAATACCTGAAGAAATAAAAATATTGCACGGTGTGGTAAACAGAAATACCAAGGGAGGTCCAAATGTCCCAGCAAAGTGGCTGGAAGTAATTGGCCTTGTAGGTCTTCTCAGAAACCCAGCTAATCCAGGCATAACATGGCACTGATGATTTGTACTACTGGTAGGATACAACTGTGGGTTGGTTGGAGTGATACATTCGTATCCTGAGGTTTTTACTTATCTCTTCATTGAGGACAGGCAGCTGTAATATCCATTGCTGTAACATCTCCAAAGCAACAATAATAAATAACAACAATAAGGAATAGCAGTGGAGGAAAAAAAATGTGAAAGAAACCTGACAAAAATACTGCCTGCCTCGCTGGACTGTGACCAGCAGATGCCACTGCAGCCTTAGTAATAGGGGCCACCACGACATGGATATAACTGAGTATAACTGCAGCATAGGAAGGGGACATCTGGTGGCCTTCTCGGTCATGTTAGCTGATGACAGCATATGCCACACCACCTGATGCTAGGGGCGTACAGGATAGACGTGGGGTAAAACCACCTTTTGTATGCATCTGCGTGATTAATTATTAGGGCAGACAACATGCTTCCTGTTTAGGACTCTGTGGAAAGCTTGCTTTTCCTGTCTGAGTTTCCTGCTTGCCCTTGCCTTATGATAGAAGTGAGATCCATGATGGTATCTCTGTCCCTGCATCAGAGAGTGCAATTTCTATTTCTTTCCAGGTTACTAGAGCTTTGGGCCCAGCAAGCACTGAAGGTTTCTGCCGTGATAGGTGTGCTTGGCATCAGGTTCAGGATTTGATGAACACTGACTATTGCATGGTCATGAAAGTGTGAGCCACCTGTATTTGGCTTTTTTTAAGTATAAATATGGTATTTGGGAGAAAAGATCTTCCCTTGAAATGTTATTTAATAAAAAAATAGGTTATGATAATAGTTTTATATACATATGGGTTTTTTTCAAAGAAAAGCAAATAGTGGAAGCAAGCTTCCACTGTAGTTCTAATTTTTATGTCTACATATACTTTTTTTTTTTTTAACCCACCTGACTATAAAGTCTGTCTGGAGCATTATCTATTTAAAAAGTACCTCTTAAGCCAAAGTGTAGAACTTGCTGCTCATACAAAACATATCCCCGTAAGAGGTCTTAAATTCGTAGGAGAAGACTCTGCGGTGAGGGTGTCTGGGATTAGAACCAGTGCAGCTGTACTATACAGATGGCAGGAGAACTTGAGGATGTGGTGGTGTCGGGTCTACGTCATTCATGCTTTCGTGTGGAATTTATTAAGGGCAAAAGGAGTTGGCTGTTGTACCGATCTCTGTTTGGGGTATTACAAGCTTGCAGATGCTATTCCAGCCAATTTGCTTCAGATGGAAAAGGCCTCCTTCCTGTTGCGTCTTATCATCTCTACCAGGCAAGGTGTGGGCAGGGTTTTTGTGGCTGCTCTTGGAGGAGCTCTGCTCTGAGCACCTGTAACATGTTTGCGTAGACCTCGAGGAGCACACCATCAGTGGATTCTCCTTTCCTAGCCTGAGTTCCTCTTAACATAAGCCCTTTTTCCTAAGGGTAAGATTATGTATTCTGGATCAGTTCTGCAAAGCACTTCAACAGATGCTTGAGTTAAGGATATGAATAGTCCTGTTGAAGGTGTTCCTTTGTGCTTTGGCCTGGTATGAGCTCTTTGCTGGACCTTCATGGAGCAAATCATAAGTGAATTTTACTGTGGCTGACACTGGAAGGGTGGGCTATTGTTGTGGCTAAAGAATACTGCAGTTCAAGCAGTGCAGATCCCTCATGATTTGATACAGATACACTTATCCTAACAAATATACTTCCTTTTGAAGCAATGAAGCAAGCCTCCATTACCAGGTCGTGAAGGTCTCAAGTCGTGAGCTGCACCTTCCCAAAAATTAAATCCCACCCCAATATTTTGGCTTTATCAAACTAGCTCTACCCAGTTTCATTATTTTATTTGTAACTTTTTATTTGTCATATTGTCAGTCCTTACTGTGCGGCTGAAAGGAAGGGAGATACACCTTGATGAAGTGAAAGGGGAGATTCCTGAGTAATTGCATGACTAGAAGAAAGAAATAATCTCAAAAATACAAAATATCTGAAGAATTGGATCAGAAGCTGCGGTAGTCTTTCCAGGATTTGATTAAACTGAATTGGAGTTAGGATCTTCTTTCCTTTAAAAGAAAGCACATGAATGCAGTTTAAATGGAGCTTCTTTCTTTTTTTTTTTTTAAATAGATGGATCTTGAAAAATCCTTTGTCTCTGTATGTGGGTTCTTCTAAACTGATTACACTAATGTGGTTGTTTCTGTAATTTAATTATCTCTGCACTCAATGAGAACAAGTTAATTAAAAGTCTCTGCTTTTGTTAGCTGAAATGTATTAGTTTTTCCTACGTGGAACTTCATGGCTTTTGTTTGCTCCTCTTGTCATAGGCTGGTTTTGTTAAGCACAGCTGTGCTTTCTATTGCATAACAACTTAATATAGCTGGCTTTATAGCTCTTCCTTTTTATAGGCTGGACAAAATTACCTCCAGGGATTTGCAAATGTAGGTCAGTAGTGTAAAAACACAAGTCCCACTCCTATATTAAAGTTTGCTCCTAAGTGGCCAATCAGTTTCGCTTCCAGTCCCTTCGGCAGGTTGTATTGCAGGCGCTTTGATGTTAGAAGGCTAAAGGTATGTGCAGGGAAATTGCTGGGCTTTCAAGCATGGTCCCAGTAGCCTGGGTTTGGAAATTGTATTTTGTTTATAACCAGAAAGGTTTTATTTTAGAAAGCTCTTGGGAGATGAGCTTAACCTTGGGCTACGGTAATGTCAGAACTGAACAGGGCTGGGCATAGTTTGTATTTAGATTGGCGACAGCCAATCCTTTGGAGCTGCATGACTCAGTAGCTGACACACTTCCTTCTGGGTATGAATGCCACAGCACGTTGGTAGGAGGTACTGCAGTGCTCCATGAGTCATTAAATCCAAAGCACTGAACTTCTCCTGGTCATTAAAGATCACTTGGCTCCCTTAGTAAGAGCACAGCTTTGCCTGGCTGTTCTGACTAATCCCTGACTCCAGTAAGCTCCCTTCCCTTGCAGTTCCCTCCCTGGCAGTCCGGTTTCATCATTTGCTCTTTGTGTTCCTGCTAAAGTGCTGCAGATTCATGATGCTGGTATAAAATAGCTGGTCCTTTTTAGTACTGGGGAGATCCATGTCTTTTTATAGCTCTGAAACTAGGAGGCTAAATAATCAGATAATGTAAACTGGATCATTTCTTTTGATCATCAGCGTACACAGGCCAGGGGTCTTGTGCCTTCTGTGAGTTTCTTTTCCCTTCCTAAGAAAAGTCTGTGGAGTGAAATCCACCAGCCTGAAACTCGAGTATTTCTTGTCTGTTTCAGGAACAAGGAGGAGTTTCCCTTGCCCCGCAGCAGGGCATGGAGGGACTTTGAGATTTGCAGATTCCCGAGGACCTGCTCAATCTTGTGATAGCGGTAGATAAGTTTACGTCTCCTTGTGTATCTGTTTCACAGAGTGACCTCCTCTTTGTGTCCCAGTGAACTGCAGGCGGTATCCTGCCATGAGAAGGGTGAAACGTTTGCATTATAGCTGGCAGGCTAGCCACGTGCCAAGGCTGCCGTGACATGAGGATGTTTTAGCAGCTTTGTGCTAGAATGCTATTTATGCACAACTGCTTCAAGCTTGACTAGAGATGTTGGCGGTCGGTTTACGCTATGGAGGAGCTAGCTCTCCTTTCTGACCAATGGGACTTTCCTAGTTTCAGAAATTTTAGGCTCTGAACCGATGAGGATGGAAGAGGAAAACACAGAAATGAAAAATGGGCAGTCATGCTCCCAGGACTCCGGACAGCTTTCTAGATCTGCATCTGCTATAATTTACCATTGGTGAGGATTCATGGTGGCTTTTGGAGATGTCCTTTCAGCAAGATTCACATGTTAGTCATGAAACATTCTAACAAAATTTCTTACTCATTGCATATTATAACCTGCCGGCTCTGACCCGTGTTTGATCTGGAATTATTTTAGGAATATCCAAGTATGAAGGAAATGTCTGTCCTTTAGGCAGAAGTAGAGGCTCCATTTCTAGATCAATATTCCATAGTCTTTACAAATATCTTATTTTGATAATACATTTTTTTAAGTTACTTTTCCAAGAGCCCTAGTTCTGTGCTTATTGACATCTTAGCTTATTGAGTTGATGGCCCATTTTGTCTGGTGCGTCAGGTAGGGTTCTTGGTCAAGTTTCCAGCCCAGAGATAAATGGGAACTTTTCTTTTAAATCTACTTTTCCAACTTTAGTTTCAAAACCAAACAGTTAGCTACAAAGGAAGTACCTACACGGAAAAAGTAAACCGTAGAGCTTTAGCTATCTTAATCCTTCCCCAGAATTTCTCTGGAAATTAAGGTGACTGTCATTCCAGTGTTCGAAGTCTTCTAGCATATTGTAATAATTCTTAACATGTTTTGAGATGTTATTCAGTAGCCATCCAGTACGTACATGTTTAATCAGAGTTTTTAAAGGCTCAGTTACATTTCTAGGATGAGAGGTTAGCAGTTAATAAGTCTTTGACAGCAACAGGAGTCTTGTCTTAACCCACTTACTAATTCAATACCTGGAAAACTCCTCAAAGGTCTCAGATTCAGTATTGCTTTTAAGTGGATACTTGGAATAATATTTGCAGCTCACACACTGATACCATGCTGTGCTTGTTCTGACCTCCCTTTAAGGACCTGATCCAAAACCAATTTTGAAGTAAGCGGAAAGTCTTCCATTGATGTTGTGCTTTAGAGCAGATCCTAGAAGAAACTGCAGAGGAAGCGATAACATAGCGGTGGGTCATGTGTCTTGTGTCTGCAATACTGGGGAGCTGATGTCATGTTTATTAGAAGCCAAGATCAGAGTTCACAGGCTCAGGAAATGTCTGCAGAGTTTAGGAATGGTTTGTAACTTCTATCCCAATGACAGGTTTATTTGGCACTTTTTGATAAGTGGCCTGTTTGAAATTTCCTCTCCAAGTAAGCAATTTGTAATTCCCACTTGAAAGGGCTACTGTGGGGGATGGTGATGGGGCCATATTTGAAAACCATTTATGGTTGCTAACATCCTGGCATCTGTCATCCAGGAGTCCTGTGCCTTTATGGTTTTGATCTGTCCAAAATGACTTCTTTATATAGAAACTGGAAAACTCTCTCTGTGTCCTGAATGCAGATAAAAATATTTATGGTCCCTTAAAACATATAAATAGAATTGGTGACTAAGCCAAAGGATCACTAGAAATAGTTCCGCTTTTTTTCCACAATTAAACTTGCTCACTTTATTTTGATCACGTTGTCTCACACAACCTTACAGTGCGGTTTTCACTGTTCCTCACCAAAATACCGTCATTGTGACACTTAAAATCTGCCAAGTCTGAGCCCTTGCACTGATTCACAATCCTCTGATCCTGAGCCTGGCTTCTGCTTTCTTAAGCAACAATGTAGTCATTTTGCAGGTGTTGGAGGTTTCTTCCACTGATGACTTCTATCTGCTGCTGAAGAAGGTTAGAAAAACTCTTGTCGTAGTGGTGGTATAGCTGCAGTACTCCAAGGATATCAAGGAAACAAAGTTTATTGGGAGAGGTAACGGCTTTTCTTAGGCCGGCTTGGTCTAAGCTGGAAAGAGCAGACTCAGAACCACAAGGGATCTGACAAAGTCAATCTGAGCCGAAAAGTTTGTTCGGTCTTTCTAAATATGTTGGATAATTCTTGTTTACCTTCCTGAATTTCAACAGAATTGTCAAGCTCTGTGGATGGGAAAAGCCTGTCGTTATGTGCTTTTAGGATTATGGTTAGATCCTAGAACTAACTAGAACTATAACAATGCTTGTTTTTGATGATAATGGGGATTCATGAGCTTTTTGTCATGTATGATTGTGTGACTGCTCCTTTGAGGCATAGAAGGAGTACGAGGAACACCGGACAGCTGCCTGCCAAGAATGAATATGGAGAGTTTCCCTTTGGCTGCTTTTTTCCTCCGTTTCCAGAAGCAATCCGGTGCGGTAGACCCAAACTTGGGTTTCAGCTACACTAGTTTTTATTTCAAGAATTGGAGCAGATATTTAGGGAAGTGTTACCAACACATAGGCTTTTCAGAATCAGCACTTAGGGCCATGGAGGAACCCGACAAAGCAGCTGTCAACTCCACTGTGCTTAAAGCCGATTAACAGGAGTTAGGTTGTTACCGGAGTTCCTGGGAACACCTGGGTCAGGTAAGGGCCTGTATGCCTCTTTTGGAACCCGAGTACTCTGAAAATCTAGTCTTTAGTATGTGTGTAACCCGTGTAAATAAATCCCAGACTCCTGTGTCATTTGTGTGCTCTTGAAAGTACCTCAGCGCCTTTTTGTGGTAAAGCCTAGTTGGACAAATAATGTCTTCACTCTTCTGATGCTTTCAAAATCTAAATAGATGGAAGAGACCTGATTTGCCTGAAGACATGCGGAAGATGAGCAATAAGGTTGAGAAGAGAGTCTGGATTCCATTCCCATCTTGCTGCCCTGTTCACTGGGCACAGGCTATGAATGAAGTCACACAGGCTAATCTTTAATCATATTCAAATTTATTTCCTGTCATCAGAGGTTTATGCATTGAATATACCCTGACCTCTGTCCTCATCTGAGGCAAACCAAACGACTATCCAAATAGCACTTTATCGTAGTGTTGATTTTGTTCTATTATTGGCTTCCCGTTCAGGCCATTTAATAATGTATTCATGGTGGTGTCTCCAGAATCACGGGGAAGGTACTGCAATTCAGTGTTACAAGCTGAGTCTAGTTTCTGCCAGCAGAGGACATTGTTGTTCAATAAATTTCTCCAAGAGGCTGTCTTTTGGCATTTGCTGTGGATCTTTAGCCTGATGGTTTGTAGAGTTTTGGACAATTTATTACACTTACAAAAGAGCCTATTTTTGTGGAAGAGTGAAAACTTCTGAGACTTTAGAAAATGAATTGCAACTGAACTATCTCCCAGGTCTTGGAAGCAGGACCGTGCCAGTTTTCAGCCAGTAAAGCACTACTTATACAAGTACTGTTGATTGGCACCAGTACTGCAAAGACTGTGCGTCAGATAAGCAGTCAGCAGGAGGAATTGAAATCTAGGGAAACATGAGACATCTATTGTTAGCGAAACTTTCACCTGCACATGAGGGATAAGTAGGCGTCATGGCAGAATTTGCAATTAAGGAGGAATTTAAAACTGATGCCTTTGAGAAAAGTGAACTTGTATGTGCCTTGTGCGAGGGTACCTCTCGATGGCAGCAGTGGGCTAATGCTGCCACACAAAGTTCAGGGGGGGAAAAACTGTGTTTGTTCAGCCATTCTCTGATACCTGGTGTGGAGGTGGGAGCTGAGGAACAATTAAAAAACCGGCCTGTTCATATAAAGGAATCTTTATTGGGCTGACAAGAGAAATGGGAGTCCCTGCAGACACAGGATAGCCTTGAGTTATGTACACGACAGGGTAGGTGCTCTGAGGCGTTGATGAACCTGGAGAGCAGTCCTTGTTTATGTGTAATTAGCTGTACCCTGAACTGCGAGTATACGTCCCGTCAAGTGTCTTCTGGAGGAGATGGGCCCCATAATTGAGAGGACTCTTGAAGGCCATAAACATCTTGTTTGCCAAAACCAAACAAGCCAACCCAAAAAATACCACCACCCTCTGAGGGTAAAAATAGGGATTTAGAATTTTTTTTTTTTGAGAATTCACCTCAATTTTGTTAAATTATTTGCTAAATAAAAGTAATATGAAAGCTAAATACTTGATGCTTTACAAATATTTCTATTGTTTGCCATAGTAGAACAATTCTTTAATTCACTATTAAGTTTTAAAGTTAAGATGGGAGGGAAGGTTTTAAGCTGACTTCAGTTGAAATGTTTTCTGACTTCTGAGACTGTTGGGCCAACAGGGCGCATTCAACTCTTTGATAGAGAGCTGACGAACATATTCTTTGTCCTGCTTCTCCTTCTGCACTTCTAATGCCTACCATCGTCCGTTACTTTGTTTCTAACGAGTGCTTGAATGAAAAAGCCCTGATGCCACTGCAAACCTCAGACTGTGGCCTCCTATCCCAAGCATGCAAACAGAGCAATACTGTTCCCTTCTCTTGTGCGTTAGGAAAGTTATTCTGCCTCAACACTGTTAAAAAGGATTACAGCAGGATGGGGATGTGTTTGACAGGCTTGCTCTATCAGCTTCAGTTGCACCATATTTATATTAGCTGAGGATGTGGCTTTGGGTTTTGATTTCAGTTGTTGGTTAAGTCAGGAAACCTAAGTTTCTCAGCTGTGATGCCGTTTTTTTTAATTTGCATGGAATCTGCTTTTAAATAAAGAGTATAACTGACTGAATGTTGCTCTTCTGATGGATTAGTTCTCTTTTGGGATTTCGTGGCCAGATGCCTCCTGAATGCTGCCAAAGCCAATTGTTTGCTTTTTTTTTTGCTTTTTTTTTTTTTTTTTTTGTAGTTGTTGTTTATTTTTGCAG